>JAQZBX010075040.1:0-14656 GCA_029593785.1 Cabassous unicinctus
GTAGAACATGGCTGTGAGAATATTTTTAAGAGAAGCTTTATTTGCAGTAGGACTAAGGACAGCAGTCACCCCAGAAATTGCAAACAAAATGAGAATTGCCAACTGTGGAGTACAGGTGGATAAGGCTTTGTTACGGGCTTCCACAGAATGCATCCTAAACACCATTGAAAAGATATCAATATATGACTTAACAATGAAGGCAGAACATACTAATGTAACACAAGCACTTAGAACTAAGGTCATAGACTCAGAAAACTGAACATCTGGACATGAAATACTCAAAATTTGAGGTACATCACAGAAATATTGATGGATCACATTGGACTCTGTGAAGGGAAGCCTGAGCATGCCACCTGTGTGGATAGCAGAATGGATGAACCCACTTGCCCATGAGCCACCAGGTGCCTGTGTGCACAGACGTGGGGTGATGGCGAGCCCATAGTGCAGACGGTAGCAAATGGCAACAAACAGATCATAGGATATCGCCACAAGGAAGGCCAACTCTGGATACAAAGATGACCAGGAAGATCTGGGCAGCACATGCAGGAAGAGAAATCAGTTTGCTGCCTGCCAGAGAATTCACAATCATTTTTGGCACAGTAACTGAAATGGAGCAAAGGTCTATGAGGGATAAATTGCCTAGAAAGAAGTACATTGGAGAGTGCAGATGAGGGTCAGTTTTAATGACAGTAACAGTTAGAAGATTCCAAGTCAGGGCTGCCAGATAAATCACAAAGAAGAGTAGAACTTGAAGCACTTGGAGCTCTCAGGAGTTTGAGAGATCCATGAGGAGGAATTCTGTGAAAATAGTGAGATTATCCATGTTTCCTAATATGTTTCCAACTCCCTGTAGTTAAAGTATAAAATGGTAAGAATATATTAAAGACTCAGTGCAGATAACCTATATTACTCACAGATAAAATGTCCCCATGGCTATCAATATGGCTTCTCATGAGGAATTCAGCTTGGAGAAACTGGCACAAGCATTTGGAAACCTATGAATTCACATGTTACTCTTTTCACCTTCTTTCCTAACTCTGCTTTTATATGCTAATTTCAACATTCATATGATTGGCAATTTAAGTACATTAAATGATCTAAGATTAGGTCTATAAACCTTTGAGTTGTTTAGTCATATTGATTCTACTTCAGTGAAACATATTTCCAAACTCAGCCAGGACACAGCCAGTGATTATATTCTCATTTTCTTCATTAGAAAATGGCCATCTCAGATATATTCTGTAAAACAGTCTCACAGAAGCCCATTTGTTTGAACACTTTATAGGTCTCATTTCATTCCTTTATCTCTTTAGGTTTCATTTTTCTCCTTCCATACAAATTCTCAAGTTTTCCTATGTCACACTTACCATACATCTTCTACTTCAGAGTACATCATGATACTTAAATGCACAGCCTTGGGCATAAGAAGGAGAGAAAGTTCATGCATTTATCCTTTCTCCTTATTACTTCAGGGATATTAAGAAATTATTAATTTCACAACTCTAAATTGTGGAAGAACTGAGTGGGATACTTATCACTCCTCAATTGTTAAACACTGTAAATACAATACATAATAAGATTCTCTATATAACATATCTTTTTCCTAATATCCTACTAATAGAAGAAAGAATTTGTTCATAAACAGCATCCCCTTCTCCAGATATCTCAACCTATCCATTGATATATCAAGAACTATTTTTGCTTATAAGGATTGATTTCCATGAAATGCTATGTTAACTCACTGTTGCTTCTGATTTTCTTAGCTATCATTTACCATCTATTTCAAGTAACATTTAAGACATAGTGTTTGTGCTAGTTCAATATTTTGGTAATTTCTGTATCATTATATTTTTAACATTTGCAATAGAGTCTATGTATCACATGTATATCATCAGTTACCATTTTTCAAAATTATTCATGTATAACAAAACCAGAATAAGAAATAAAATATTCAAACTCTCTGTGAGTATTGGTTAATAATATAGAGCAAAAATAATTAAGTATGCTAATGATTTTCAGACATATCACAGCTATATCAGGGAATTTTTCATTAGCCATTTTATTATTTTTTTCAATTTTACCTGAGAAATGAGGAAATAGTTTATCTTCTATAATGGGAATATTATTTTTGAGCAGTTATAAAGAATTTACAAAATATGTGATTCTGCCTCATTCTTCTCTGAATAAAATTCAATGAGTGATTTCCCAGGGAAACTCATTTACCTGTAATCATAGGAACAATTGGGCTTCTAGATTCTATATAAACATGAGTATAAACATGCAGGACACATGTGGGTCATAAATCTCAGGAGCCTTGGGGAATTAGTGATTTCACTCTGCAGAGAGTGCAGTTTTCCTTCAAATCCTGATTGGTAAGGATTCTTTGGCTATACTCTTGAGAACAGATAAAGGTGTAATAGTGCTTGTTAGCAATAAAATTAATGGAAAATTTTTGTTAACAAAAGAGAGCCATTCAAAAAAGTTTCTTAATCACTGATGATTCAATGCATTTTCAATTTTACATCAGAAAATAATAAAATAGTTTACATTTCATATATCATAAAATCATGCAACTTCTGTAAAATTGAATTTTATATGATTTTGTATTAACATTATAAGTGGAAGGAAAATCATCAACATCACCAAAAAACAAGCAAAATTGAATAAGTTATTAAATTAAAGAAAACTGAATACATTTTAGAATGGATTTGATGAAGAAAGCAAGTAAAACAGGTTGTGTCACAGAGTGTGTATCTTACAAAATTTCTTTGAAGTAATCCTCATACATGGTATATAACAATAATGTTAGGTACCTTCAAATTGTGAGTTACTACTCCACAAAGAGGTTGGAGGAAAGTTGGCCATTCAACACTATTCTGAAAATGACTTATTAATAGCTACCCAGCCAGGAAACATCAGAATGAGGGAGAGGCTAAGAAGCTAAAAAGAAAGTCTTGGAAATGAAGGCTGAAAAATAGAAGTCTCCTTATAACCTTGCAAGAAGTAAACACAACTATGAAATTTGGCAGGGAACATGTGGTGATTAGAGAATTTAAATTGATGAAAGCAGAAATCACTCATGCTTTTGTGTAGGACATTGTTGATTTCACCAGGGCTGGGAAGTCTCAGCAAGAGTTTTGGAAAACCTCAACAGGTTTTTGCTTAACTTTAATCACTCCATGTTTTCATTTTTTGTATGTGTATTTTAGGCCAACAAAGCAAAACTCTGAAGGAATGTTTGGTTTGATGGAGACTACAAAAATTCCCTGTTATGGCAAGAGTTAGTCAGAGTGGAGCAAAGAAAATGGAGAATTGGGCAGATTTGCCATATAGAGATGAGTTTGAGGGAAAATAATGGCCAGGAATCTAGTAAAGTCATACTATAGTATAGTATAGTCATACTATAGTATAGTATAGTATAGTATAGAATTGTACTACTTGAGGTTCTTTGAAATATTGCAGACAAAATTTAATAGAATTTACATAAATCATCTGATCTCTTGTCTTTTGGTTCCAGGGACCCTTTGCATTCTAAGGAACTATTGGAAATGCTTAATAATTTATAAGTTTGCAACTTATATCTATGGAAAATTAACATTAAAATTACAACTGATATTTGTAGGACACGAGTTTTTCTAAAATCTAATTTTCATTCAAAACAAATTTTATTATCAGCAACTAATTTTGCTGTTTTTTGAAATGAGAACATTTGTTGGTTTACAGGAAAATCATCAGGGAGGAGAGAGTTCCCATAAACCCCCACATGCAGTTTTCCCTCATTAATATTTTATGTTTCTATATTGTCCAAAATGTCTATTTCTTTATTGATCTTCTGTCTAGATGTTCTATCCATTATTTAAAGTGGTATATTGAAGTCTACTTTTACTGAAGAACAGTCTATTTGTCCCTTCAAATATGAATACATTTGCTCCATATATTTTAGGACCATTAAGTGTGTATGTATTTATCATTAAGTCTTCTTTACTTGACCACTTTGTTAGTATATAGAGTTCCAATTTTTTCTGTGTTACTTTTTAAAAACTTGAAGCAGATACATTTTACAGAAAAACCATGAAGAAAGAATAGAATTTCCATATAACTGCCCCCTCAAACTGGCAATTTTACCTATTATTAAATATTTGCATTAGGATGTTACTTTGTTACAATTGAAAAAACACCATAATAATTATAGTGTTAACTATATTCCATATTAACAAACACTTTCCTATATCCCTCTGTCACCCACTTTTCAATTATACTTTTTACATATTATATCTTTATAAATAGTATATCCAAAGCCATAGATTTAACATTACTTTATATGTGCCTGCATTTTAGAATTTGTAGGAAGGAAAAAGTGAATTAACATGACAAAAAATTACAATATTAGTAGAACTCGTAATTTCCCAAATGTTTACCTTTACCAGAGGTCTTAATTATTCATACCAATTCAATCCACTATCAAGTGTCTTTTCCTTTCAGTCTGAGGAGATCTGTTTAGTATTGTCATATGGCAGTTCTAGTGATGAACTACCTTAGATTTATATTTATTTAAAATCTGGAAATATCTTGATCTCTCCCTCATGTTTGAAAGACTACCTTGCCAGATATAATATTCTTAATTGGGCACATATTTCCTTTCAATATTACATCCCACTGCCTTCTTGCTCTCAGCAAGAAATTGTTCCTTAATCTTTTAGGGCCCACTTGTTACATAAAAACTTTCTTTTCTCTTGCAGCTTTCACAATTCCCCCCTGTCCTTGGCATTTCACAGTTTGATCAAAATATGTTGAAGTATGTTTTTCTATGATTTTATCCTCTATGTGGTTCGTTAGTATTCTTAAATGTGTATATTCATGTCTTTCATTGCATTTATGAAGTTCCCAGCCATTGTTTCTTTGAATATTCCTTCTGCCCCTTTCTCTCTTTCTTCTCTTTCTGTATCTCCTATAATGTATTTATTGGCATGCTTGATCATGTCCCACATATCTCTTAGACTCTGTCCAGCATTTTTCATTTTTATTCTACTCTTCAGCCTCAATCATTTCAATTGTCTTATCTTCCACCTCACTAATTCTTCTCCTAGATATCATCTGCTGTTGAAACCTTTTAGGTACTTTTAATTTAAGTATTGTAGTCTTCAACTTCAGTATTTCTCTTTGGCTACATTTTATAATATCTATCCATTTATTGAATTTCTTAATTTGTTCCTACATAACTTCCGGATATCCTCTAGATCTTTCTGTTTTGAGTGTTTTGGTGATCATTTTTTAAAAGTCTTTGTCTGGTATGTCCAAAGTCTTGTTCCCTTCTTTGTCAACTATTTCTGACATTCCATTTTCTTTCTTCAGATGAGCCATCAGTGTTTTTATTCTCTGTTATTGTTTCAGTTATCTTGTACTCTTTCATTGCAAATAGCATATTTTAATATTTTCTGTGCTATATCTGGGATTTAGACTCTGAGCTGTCTGTTCCTTAAATTTCTATCCATCTAGTGATATGTCAGACATTTCCTTGAGTGAGAAAGATAACAAAAAAAATTTAAAAGTAAATAAAAGAAAAATGAAATGAAAGAAAATATATTACTAGTATTTGCAAATTGTGCCTGTGTTGTTTGGTGCTTTTTACAGAATAACCCGCCAACTAAGAAGAAAAGCATTATGCAAAACACAGCCTCCTCTGGGCCTGCATCTGCATTTGGGGCTTTGAAATTAAGTATATATATAATTTTTAATGGTTATGTCTCTTAGATAAATTGATCCATTTGTCAGTATATAATGTACTTTTTTGCCATTATATCTTTGGATATTCATTCTAGTTCTCTTAGGTTCTCTTCCCTTTCTTTTTCTTTCTGCTCTTAACCCTGAATATTTTCATTTGTCTTGTATTTGAGTTTACTAATTTTCCTCTTCCAACTTCAATTGGCTTTTGAAAACTTCTAGATGTGTTTAGTTATTGTGGTTTCTACATGAGTATTTCTGTTTGCTTCCTTTTTAAAATGTATGTCTCATATTGAGATTCTCATATTGTTCATTAATTTTTTTTCTTAAATCCTTAATCCTTTGTCCATGTTTTCACTTAGTTTCTTGAGTATGTTGAAGGTCATTTTTTTAAGTTTTTGCTTGGATTTTTATCTTGTTCTTTTAGATAGGACATCATTTTCTGTTTTGTTGTCTTGTAATTTTTTTTTGTCACAGAATGTAGACATCAATATTTATAGTGTCATTTCTGCAATTTTGTCCCTGGGCTGTCTATTCTGTAAATTTGTATAGAGATCATGATATGACAAAGATTTACTTGAGTCTTGAGTGCTAGGACTAAAAAAAAAAAAAAACCTTTCACAGTCTTTGCAAATTGGTTCTTTTTTGACTGGTGCTCTCCTTCATAGTTTAGTCATGCTATCAAGGAATTCAGCCTGAGGCAAATGTGAAGTGCAGAGTATAGTTAATCTTTTCTGAGCTTGTCTATTGGACTAGAATTATGCTTTCTTATGGCCTTAGGAATCCACCCATTGAAAGGAATACAAATGTCTCCTCTAATCCTTATGAAATAGACATTTTCCCCACCCTGAGTAATCTATTCTATGACTTAAAGCAAGTAATCCCTTGCCCCATGGTGCTTTGACTTAATTGTTTTTCATAAAATGCTTCTGATTACAGGGGAACATCTAGGATGGTGAATTTCCTAGTTCAGATTTTTATGTTACCAAACCAATTTATGTCAGATTGACACTGACATATAAGCACCCCAGTATGAACATAGATTTTACCCTGCTCCCTCTGGAACAGGGCCAAGTATCCACACTAGGAGCACAGGGTGTCTAATGATTGGTTGGAAGAGGGCCAGTAAAAGCATCATGAGTTTCTATCATATATTAAGCAGCATTTTCTTGATTTGGCACTCACCCATTTACTGCATTCCTTTAACAATATATTTAGAATTTTGGCTAAGATGCCTATGTAAGATTTTGCTATTTGTTCAAAGATTCTGTTGTGGAATATCTCCCTGGAGCATATTACACTACCAATTGGTTCGTCATAATTCCCTACATATGCCTTTTGGAGACCACCATACTCAAGGACATTGTGATACTTCTAGGTCAGATTTCATTTACATTTTGTAACATTTAATAATTGAAACAAATTAAAAAAGAAAATAATATTAAGGAGGAAATATACCAGTAGACAGAAATAATGCTGTCAATAATACTTCCAAATATAAAGGATGGAAACTCAGAGTGAGTACTGAAGGAAGACAGAAATTAAATCCATACATTGGAGTGAGTTATAATTGTTGGTTCCTGAAACTCTGAAATTACTTCTAATCTGGACCACATTTTTGAAAGAGATGAAATTTCCTGTTGCTTCCAAGTATTCAGTAATATATTAAATATTAACTTGTACTTGATTGAAGTCTATAAAAAAAGGTAATAATGTTGATCACACTCATAAACATATATGTTCACACACATAATCATGCACAAACAAAATAGATACATAAACACACACAAATAGAAACACACATGCACAAACAATCACGCCTTTTCCCAAGTTAGAGGGGAACAACTTGATGGACCTATTATTATTTAACTTATTTAACCAAATAACTCATCTCTAGACTCAAACTGTGATTAAAGACCTGGACTCAAGTTTAAACCTCTAAAAATGTGGTCTTCATTTGTATATGTGAGAGTGTGTTGAGCCAAAATGAAGAAACTTCTTTCCTACATAATTTCATTAAACTGCTGGGAGGACTATACTGTCATTACCTGACCAGAAAATTTCTCATAATTAATCCTTAGGAAAATTGACTCCTCTCTACATTGTTTTCCCTTAATTGCACTTCCATGGTCACTTGTTTACTTTTCTATGGTTCCAGTAATAAATAGATTTATTTAAAAAATTGTTTAATCTTCATTTCTGTATTGCCAACAACCAGTCATCACAGATTTTTAAAAATATATTTTTATTTTTTTAAAGATCCTTAGATTACATAAATGTTAAATAAAAAAATAGGGGATTCCCAAATGCCCCACTCCCTAGCCTTCCTACATTTTCCCACATTAACAACATCCTTCATTATGGTGATACATTTGTTACAATTGATAAACAGATATTAGAGCATTGTCAATAAACATGGAATATAGTTTACATTGCAGTTTACACTCTCTCCAGCACAATATTGTAAGTTATGACAAGATATATAATGTCCTGTATCTGTCATTTCAGTGTCATTCAAGAAAATTCCCAAGCCTGGAAATGCCCCAATATTACACATATTTTTCCCTCTTCTTCCCCTCATAACCTCCAGAGGCCACTGCTTCCACATGAATAATAAACATTTTTCCATTGCTAGAATCATAAGAAGTCTATAGTAGAATAACAGTAAGTCTACTCTAGCCCATTGTTAATTCACCAATCCTGAGGATTCTGGGATGGTGATGTCCACTCTGCCTCTAACTGAGAGGGGGGTTAGAGCCCATGGGGCAGATGGATGGGACTATCTTGCTTGGAGTTGCAGACTCTCACTGTTCCTTGGGATGGTCATTGTCCATCATCATCTCCTTGTTAGTGTCCTGCATTAGTCCAATGAACTGGAGATAGGTGGTGAAACTCTGTTGAGATTCAGAGTCCAACTGGCACATGGAGAGCCCAAAGACTTAAGCCCTTGGAGACACAACTATCAACTCTAGTACTAAGTATAAGTTCAAATAGAAGGGGCAGAAGAGCCATGGTTAGGGAAACCACACCTGAGTCCAACTCTGTCACACTGGGGGGCATAAATTCCCAAGTAGGGCCCACTGGCAGGGCACCAAACTCCTGAGCTATCTGCCCTGCCTATAGCATCTGGATGTCTCCAGAGACCTCAGGAACTCCACTATTTGAAGCAATATTTACTTTGGGTGTCAAAGAGAGCCTGCTGAGATGTGCATAAGAGTAACCTCTGGAATGAACTCCTGACTCACTTTGAAGACTTTTAGCCTTATAAACCCATTTGTCATTACCTTTCCCCCTTTTTGATCAAGGTCTTTTTCCAGTTGTATTGCTAGTTTGTTCTTGGTAGTAATTCCTTTGTGCAAGGGACTGGTCTCCTCCCTGGAGGTCATTAACTTTGATTTTTAGTATGGGACAAGAAATACTTAAACAAAAGTGAAAGTGAATTATTCATATATTTACCCAATTAAGTTGCAAGCATTAAGCAAAGTCATATTTGTTTCCCTAAAGTTTTCTTTTTCTTCTTTTTGTGGTACCATGGCCATGGAATGAACCCAGGGCCTCACCAGTGCTCAAACTCTGAGCCACTTCAGTACCCCTGAGTTGTTTTTTTTATTTTGCTTGTTGTTTGTTTTTGTTTTTATTTTGGAGACACCAGAAATGAACCTGGAACTTCCCTGTGAGAAGTAGGTGCTCAACCGCATGAGCCACATCCATTCCCCTGTTTCCCAAAGTTTTTAACACATAATATAATATAACACATTAAACTAATATACTTTGAATTTCCTATATGAGTTTTCAAACACTTTTGCTAGAAAATAGACAACATTTTTGCTCTAAGGGAGTTTTAATTTAGAAGTAGCTAACCATTGAATTTAGGATGATAATGGAGTTATGTGGAGGCCTGGAAGGCCTCTCTGAAAAAATGAATTTCTTCAGCGTTACTATTAATTTACATTTAACCATAGTTAGTGGTTCACAAGTAATTTATCTGATGCCATTTAAAGACAATTTGTGAATATCTCATTAATTTTTAAGAAATACCTGAAAAAAATACTTTGGTTGTACTGCATATATGTTGCTTCAAAACTCACTTCATTCTTACTACAATCTCATTGTGTATTCTTGCATTGCTTTTTGACTGTTGGGTAAGTTAGAAAAATGTATTAGAATCACAGCAGATTAATTTTCAGTGATTTAAGGAAGTCTAGCCCTCAGTTTCATGGTAAATAAAATGATTGCCAAATGTTTACAAATTTGCGGTTAAGCTACAATTTGATTCAAGCTTTCTGATTTCCCAAACAGTGCTCTTTTCCCTACAAACCATTGCTTCAGGACGTTTAGATGGCTGGAGCAGTGATTAAGAAAGAAGACTGCAGTATGATTTGTTAAAATTTATAAGATGACAACACTTTGGATCACAAAGATTGGGTAGCTTTATGAAAATCAACAAGATAGAGCTACTAAAAAATTAATACACAAATTGAGGTGCAGGAAGTCACTCTTGCATGTTTGCACAATGTTTCAATGAAGACCTAGGCATTTCAAGTATATTGCAAATCAGGCATCTACTGCACCACTCCATATAAAGAGGATGTTGTATTTTTATATTTTCTAACATGAAACCACATATCAGAATACAATAAACTTTTAAGACAGAGGAACACATTGTGATTCTTGGTTATTTTGACACTACATTTTTTTTCCCCAATGATTTCAGAGTTCTCCCACAAAAAATGAGCTGTATTCTTTCCTCCAAGTACAGGTTGACACTAGGTTGTCCATTGCCATTCTCTCCCTTTATCCTTGGAAAATACTGAATGCAACATCTTCTGGTTGATGAACCTAAAAGTCAGAGCTGATTGGTGGACTAGGGATGGCCACCTTACCAAAATTGAGGGGCTTTAAAATCAAAATAGGAAACCCATGACAAGGCTGCACTGGCTGCCAACATGAGAGTGGTACAGCTTTGGGGAAAGCTTTGACTTAGCAATGCCTCCATTTTGGACTATTCCAACCCTGAAACCCTAGGTTAAGAAACTTCTAGGAATCTGGGCAAGATGACGTCAGTTTAAGTGTGGAATCACAAACTCTCTCTCTCTCTCTCTCTCAAAAAAAATAGCAAACAGCTGAGTGGGGCCAAGATCCTGCCAGAGTGAGCTGTTCATGGAACCCACAGAGAAGGAGGCTTCAGGACATTGATCTGGAGAGAGCTGGATGAAGAGATAAATTGCTCAAGAACTATGAAAAGCAGCAAGGAAATAAAGCAAGAAGAACAAAATGTCAAGGAGAAAATTTAACACAAAAAAAACAACAGCTAAAAAAAAACTTTAGAGTAGAGAGAGAGGCTAATCAACTGAATAAACTGATCAAGACAAAAAGATGACCATATAGCAACAAAAAATTACAAACCATACCAAGAAACAGGAAGACATGGCCCAGTCCAATGAACAAACCAAAAATCAGGAAGAGATCCAGAACATTGAACAATTAATCAAAGCTGTCCAAACAAATATCAACTTAAAGAAGTAAAAGAAGAGATTAAGGATATTAAGAAGACACAGGAGAACATACAGAAGTAATTGTAAACATACATAAAAAGATAACGGATATGATGGTGATGAATGGCAAAACCCAAGAAATAAAAAAAACATTGGAATCACTTAACAGCAGATTTGGACAGGCAGAAGAAAGAATTAGAAATGTGGAAGACAGTACATCTGAAATCAAACAGATAGTAAAACGGATAAATAAGATAGAAAAAATTCAGCAGGGACTTGGGGTTTGAATGACAACACGAAATGCAAAAAACATACACTTTATAGGCATCTGAGATGGAGGAGAGAAGGGAAAGGGAACAGATGGAGTGTTGAAGGAAATAATGGCTGAAAATTTCCCAAGCCTATTGAGGGAGATGGATGTACATATCCAGGAAGTGCAGTGTACCCCAAAGAGTATAAATCCCAACAGGGCTACTCTGAGACATATACCTGTTAAACTGTCTAACGCTTAAAACAAAAAGAGAAAATACTGAAGGCAGCAAGAGAAAAGAGAACCATCACATACAAGGGAAGCTCAATAAGATAAAGTGATGATTTCTCATCTGAAACCATGGCGGCAAGAAGGCAGTGGTATGACAGAGTTAAGGAACTAAAAGACAGAAAATTCTAGCCAAGAATTTTCTATCCAGCAAAGCTGGCATTAAAAGGTGGTGGAGAATTCAAAGTATTCAAAGATAAGCAGAAATTAAGAGAGTATGCCAATAAGAAACCTGACCTTCAAGAAATACTAAAGGAGTTCTGCAGGTTGAAAGGAAAAAACAGGAAAGGGAGAGTTAGAGGAGAGTATAAGAACCAATAAAACAACCAAAAGAAAATGAAAATAACATGACATACATAAAGCCAAAAAGAATATGGCTAATGTAACTAATTCCTTGTGAGTAATAACACTGAATGTTAATGGATTAAACTCACCAGTCAAGAGACACAGATTGGCAGAATGGATAAGGAAATATGACCCATGTATATACTGTCTGCAAGAGATCCACCTTAGTCCCAGGGATTCAAGGAGGCTGAAAGTGAATGGCTGGAAAACAATCTTACAAGTAAACAATAACCAAAAAAAGAGTGGGAGTAGCTATACTAATATTGGATAAAATAGAATTTAAATGCAAAATTATTATAAGAGACAAAGAATGACACTATATATTAGTAAAATGGGTAATCTTTCTAAAAGAAAGAACAATCATAAACATTTATGCACTTAAACAGGGTGCCTCAAAATACATGAGGCAAACCCGGGAAGAACTAAGTGAATAAATAGATCCCTCTACAATTAAAGTGGGGGATTTTAATACACCATTATCATCATTAGACAGAACATCTTGACAGAGAATCAATAAAGAAACAAAGATTCTGAAAAATACATTAGAGGACCTGGACCTAATGGACATATTCATAACACTACACCCAAATATAGCTTATGCTTTATGATCTTGTAATTGTAAGCTTCTACCCCAAATAAATACCCTTTATAAAAGCCAACGGATTTCTGGTATTTTGCCTTAGCACTCCTTTGGCTGATTAATACATTGGTGCCTTTAGAAGATCAATAAAATTGACAAACCTTTAGCGAGACTAATGAAGGAAAACAGAGAAAAGATGCAAATACAAAAAATAAGAAAAGAAGAAGGGGCTATCTCCAATGACCCCATGGAAACAATGAGTATTATAAGAGGATACTTTGAAAAAATTATGTGCCAATAAGAATGATAACCTAGAGGAAATGGAAAAATTCTTAGAAACTCACAAGTAGTCTTCATTGATAGAAGAAGAAATTGATGAACTCAAAAGACCAATTACAAATAAAGAGATAGACTCAGCCATCAAAATCCTCTCAACTAAGAAGAGCCCAAGACCAGATGGCTTCACAGGTAAATTCTATCAAACATTCCAGAAAGAACTAACACCAATCCTGCTTAAATGCTTCCAAAAAAGAAAAGAAAAGGAACATTTCTTAACTTATTCTATGAGGACAAAATTGTCCTAATACCAAAGCCAAACAAAGATGACACAAGAAAGGAAGATTACAGACCAATCTCTCTTATGAACCTAGATGCTAAAATCCTCAATAAAATTCTTGCTAATCACATTTAACAACACATCAAATGAATTATACACCATGACCAAGTAGGTTACATCTCGGGTATGCGAGGATGGTTCAACATAAGAAAATCAATCAATGCAATACACCACACAAACAGATTTAAAGAAAAAATCACATGATCATCTCTATAGATGCAGAAGAAGAATTCGACAAAATACAGCACCCTTTCCTGATAAAAACACTGCAAAAGATAAGAATGGAAGGAAACTTTCTCCACATGATAAAGGGTATATATGAAAAACCCACAGCTAACATTATCTTCAATGGTGAAATCCTAAAAGCTTTCTCTGTAAGATCGGGAACAAGACAAGAATACCCACTATCACTGCTCCTATTTAACATTGTGTTAGAAGTACTTGCTCAAAGAAGTAAAAACCTCACAATTTGCAGACGACATGATCCTATACATAGAAAATCCTGAGAAATCTACAACAAAGCTTCTAGAATGTATAAATGAATTCAGTAAATTCACAAGTTATAAGATGAATGTGCAAAAATCAGTAGCATTTCTGTACACCAATAATGAGCAATCTGAAGAGGAAATCAAGAAAAAAAATACCATTTACCATAGTAACTGAAAAAATCAAATACCTAGGAATAAATTTAACTAAAGATGTAAATGAGTTATACACAGAATACTGCACAGCATTGTTAAAGGAAATCAAAGAAGACTTAAATAAGTGGAAGAATATTCCCTGTTCATGGATAAGAAGTCTAAATATCATTAAGATGTCTATCTTACCCAAATCAATATACAGATTTAATGCAATTCCATTAAAAATCAAGACAGCATTTTTTGCTGAATTGGGAAAACTAACAATGAAATTTATTTGGAAGAGGAAGAGGCCCTGAATATCCAAAGCACATATTGAAAAAGAAAAATGAAATCAGAGGAATCACACTACCTGACTTTAAAATATTCTACAAAGCTACAGTGTTAAAAAATGCATGGTATTGGCACAGGAATAGACATACTGAACAATGGAACTGAATTGAGAGTTCTGATGTAGATTCTCACAAATACAGTCATTTGATATTCATCAAGGCCACCATAAGGTCTTCAAGATTCATCCATGTTGGAAGAAATTGTAACAGTGAGGTGGAGCCAGTGGCCACTGGACATTTTTGGGGCAGGGAGAGGAGGGGCAGTTGAAATACTCAGGCTTTTTTGGGACTTTGGGGGTTGTCCTGAGTGGCGAAGCAGCGACGAATGTAGGCCATTTTCCATCAGAATATACCATGCAGAACTGGGTGGGAAAGAGTGTGGTCTGTGATA
>JAQZBX010075041.1:0-14658 GCA_029593785.1 Cabassous unicinctus
ATAAATCTTAAAAAAAGTACATAAGGGGGAGCAGATGTGGCTCAAGCAATTGGGCGCCTGCCTCCCACATGGGAGGTCCTGGGTCTGGTTCCCAGTGCCTCCTAAAAATAAGACAAGCAGACAATGAGCAGACAGATGAGGGACCATCTCTGGGGAGGGGAGAATTTAAAAAAACAAAACAAACAAAAAAAAAAAACATGAAAAGTTGCTCAACATCATTAGCCATTAGGGAAATGCAAATCAGAACCACAAAACACCACTTCTCATGCACTGGAATGTATATTATTTACAAAATGGAAAATAAGTGCTGAAGAGAATGTAGAAGATATAGGAACCTTCATATGTTGTTGGTGGGAATGTAAAATGGTGCTACCACTGTAAAAAACAGTTTGGTAATTCCTCAGAAAGTTAAGTATAGAATTACCATATGATCCGACAATCCCATTCTAGGTATATACCCCAAAGAATTAAAAGCGGGACTCAAACAGATATTTGCATACTGATCGTTATAGTGGCATTATTCACAATTGTCAAAAGGTGGAAGCAACCCAAGCATCCATCAGTGGAAGAATGGGTCAACAAAATATGGCATATACATACAATGGAATATCATCAACTATAAAAAGGAATGAAGTTCTGATACATGTGACAATATGGATATACCTTTAAGACAATGAGTTTAATAAGCCAGATACAAAAGATCCAATGTCGTAAGGTCTCACATATATGGAATACTTAGAATATGAAAATTCACAGAGTCAGGAATTAGAATAAGGTTAGCAGGGGCAGGAGTGTAGATGGGGAATGGGGAGTTAATGCTTAACTGGTATACAGTTTCTGTTTGGGTGATGTGGAGATGTTTTGGTAATGGATGGTAATGTGAGGAGCATTTATATTGTTCATGTATTTAATACTAGTCAATTGTATATTTGAAAGTGGCTAAAATGATATGTATTACCGGAATAGAACTGTACAACACAAAGAGTGAACCCTAATGTAAACTATGGACTACAGTTATTACTAATGTTTCATCAATTGTAACATAGGTACCACAGTACACCATACTCTCATAGTCTTCATGTTTGAGTTAATAAATGTTCTTGAAAGAATTAATTAACTACTTCAAAAATATTATGTAACTCAAATTCACTCAGAATGACCCTAAATTGGATAAGGGATTATATGGTAGTGTCAATTAAATATGTTTTATGTTTAACAATTTGAACAATTATTGATATGGAATTGTAACAGAGATCAGGATATCATGTACACACTCCAAAATAATTTTGTAACAAATAAAGTACACTTTCAGAACTCTTTCTTTTCAACAAGAGAAGTAACATAATGTGAAATTAAATTATAACTAGAACTTGTTCAGATGAAAGTTTTAAAGTTTAGTTCCTATTAGTCTTAAATTAGTAGTCTTACCTGCAAAATCTTTCACATTCACATTTGCCCCTAAACTTATTAATTCTTTGACTTGTTTCACATCTCCTCGAATAGCTGCCATGTGTAAAGGAGTTTCACCACGTTCGTTTCTTTTATTAACTTTATCTTTTTGTCGAGTTGAGGAAGTGGGAGTTTTCTTTTGGGCTGGTGTTGTTTGCGATGGGTGATTTGGTGTGGTATCTGTAAGAAAGAAGAAAGTTAACAAAAGTTTCCAGGCTAAATATTTTGTACACTTAAAAGATTTTTATTGGTAATATGCTAAATTACTGGGAAAAAAGGGAATACCTGCTCAACCTAACAATCTGAAACTTGATTTGGATGATACATTAATAACTGGACCTAAATATATGGAGAACTTCCTAAAGGACAATTAAAAAATTTTTAGAATTTCATTCTGTCACTTCATAAATTGGCTTAAAATGATTATAAAGCATAAGCATCAAGTTAGTACCCTAAAAGTCTTTACTCAATGAATAATTTGATGAAATGTAAAAAACATATGTATTCTTCACGGGCACATTATGCTATCATTCTAAGAAATGAAATGAAATGAAATTGAAAGCCAGAGTTCAAAGTATTGTTGTTCTAGGCTGATATTAAGTGCAAATTAAGGTCATGGATGATTTTAATGTGAAAGTGAATTTAGGTAAACCCAAGATCCAAAAGAAATAAGGACAGTCTGGAAAAGTGCCTATAAAAATTTGGCTGATATAAAAGAAAAATAATGTGCTTTTCCTTGATTCCCATCTTTGATTTTATTCCAGGTTATGTATCTAAAAATAAGTTATAACTAGATGAAGCCCAAAGCCCCATGTCCACCCCTCATTTCAGAATTATTAAAACAAACAACCCCCCCCACACACATATACACACACAAAAAACTGATTTCTTAATCAGTAAGGATTCAGGACATATATGCAGTGTTTATAATTACTTCTGAAAATTTACAACTATTTAAATGAAACAACTGCTCCAAGAGAAAAAAGTCTATGTAAATTAATTTTCTAACATCAGTCTTGGAAATTACCATGATTAGCACCCTAAAGCAGTATCATCCTTGCTTCCATAAGAAAAAAGTTTAAGGTTTAACCTTTTATACTTTAAGGCTAAAAGCATATTGTCTCATTAACATTTTCCTATCTATGCATTTCTAGAATGTACACTCCATAAGAACAAGGACCTTTTCTACCACATGCATCACTATATCTCTACTGCTTAGATTTCCTGGTACTCGATATTTTTTGAATAAATAATTTTATTATAATTTTAATAGTTATTTATTTAGAAAAACAGCTTGTTGAATTGCTGAAAAACTAAAGGACATATTTTTACTATTTTTTAAAATTTATACAACCTGGCAAAAAATTAATTCATACATAACTTTGCTAGCCACAACCAAAATATTCACATGGAAAAAATAGAAGTATTATCCATCATGAAAATTACAGCTAATATTATAAAAAACATGGAAAATTAATTGTTAATGGATAAAACAATGAACCTTCAATTTCAAGTATATCTATATGTTGACAAACACCTTGATATTTCAAGTGTTCCACTCTAGTTTTACATGTATTAATAATGAAAGCTAAGTGTAAAGAACCAACAGTTGAACAGTATTACCGTATAATCACACTTGTATTTTAAAAAAACTACAACTCTCACTCTCTCTCTCTCTCTCTCTAAATATATATATATTAATTTTTATGTCTGTATATGTCTAAATAATTTCCAGAAGTATGTATAAGAAACTGTTAATGGTTGCCCCTGGAGGTCAGGGCACTGCAATGAAATTACTTTTCATCTTTTTTTTAATTATTTAATTTAAATCAATATAAAAAAATAAAAGTCTTTCCATCCATTAAATCTGAACCAGAGTCAACACTTTACTAAAACATTTAAAGTTTAACACTGTAAAATATCTTTAATTTGGTCAGTCTTTCCCAGCTTGGGGGTGGAAAGGTGGGAAAGCAATCAAAACAATATGCTCTAATTAAACTAATCAAAACATTTTCTATTTTAAAAGCAGGAAGCCATCAATTGATTTCATTAGTGAAAGATTACATATATTCATGCTTTGATGGAAACTATGATACTTAGAAGTGCTAAGAATTTTACCATGTTCTCCCAGGTTTTAAAAAAGAACTAACACAAGAAAAGCTCACTAGGAAAACTATCTTTTTTCAATGCAGTTAAACAGGGTCTATTATGTTTCCCAGACTCTCAAATAAGAAAAATTTTCTCCCAATAAAACTGATTTACTTTCTTCTATCAGTAAGTGAGAACCAAATAACTTAACTTTTTTTTTATTATAAGCTGCCAGAATATGTAGCGAAATTCAAAGCCTCATAATAGTAACCATCTCAAGCCAGCTGTCTGGCTTTTATCTACCTTTTAGCTCCTTTTACTGAATTAGCAGGCTTGTTTGTTTGCCTTTAGTTTTTGCCCTGTTGATAAGCCATCCTAAATTATTTTTGGAGGGCACAGGACATGAATAATGTGAATAAACACAGTAACCTCACAGAACACCTTCACTGGAAGTATGAAATAAACTTACAGAGAATACCACAGGTATTTTTCCTTTTAAAAGAATTTAGTAGAACTTAAACAACAAAACATGAATTACACACTTGCTTCTAAAAGTAGTAATGTGATAAGATTATCAGTTTATCAGCAGGGTGCTAGTGAACTAAAAAGTAGCAGCCTAACAGACACTAGAATTTAAAAATCTTCAGTTAGGTAAAAGCACATAGTTCTGCATCAGTTTCTCAAGCTGACCAAGTCATTTCTAAATTACTCATTATATCTGACAAATAGTGAATGAATGACTTCAAAATGTTAGCAGGGGATACAGATGGTAAATAAATCATCACATAAAAATAAAGTAAAATTATTACTTATGTTACAATTTTTACTAAATCCAAGAAAGGATAAAAATTGAAAATAGCTAAAAAAAAAACTAGGGTTGCCTTAGGAAAACACAGAATACATGAACTCGATGATGGTAGGTATCACCTGGACTGTTGTCTCTTGCTGTCATCTGCATAAGAAGTGCCATCTGCTTTCGCTCAGAAAGTGGATAGCCAAAAAGAATGCTAACTGGTGTGGATTTCTTATTTCCAGCGTCCTTTTTTGTTTTCTTCTTTTCTGGACCTTCTTTCTCTGGAATTATTAATAGATATGTAAGAACTTGAAGCAAATATAAGTACTCAAAAGCAAAACATAAGACAACATATTTTTATAAATGATATACATGTATCTGAGAAACAGATAATATATGAACGGGTAAACAGCCAGACAAAAGAGCACTGGACTTTTATTATATTGTATAACAATTTTCTTCCTGAATACTTTGGAAAAATATATTCTTATTTCTATTGTTTTTAGAAAATTAATAACATTTGGAAATTTATTTCTAGTAAAATTTGTATTGTAATTAACTGTTCTATTATAATTTAGCTTCTTCAATAACATTTCAAATATTCCTTAGTATTACATCTGTTTCATTCAACTAAACATACATACATACTTCATACAACTTCTATTTCATTCACTAAAATTTCATCTTTATTACTGCTAAATGTATACAACATTACATCAAATTACTTCCCTAATTCCACTATTGATTTGTACAGTGTTCCAAGGAGCTAAATGTTTAAGACAAGTCTCATTACACAAAATAGTATTGGAAAAAGCACCGTATCACTTTATCCCAGTCATATGATAGTTGAATGGTATTTATCAAAGCTATAGATGAGCAAATTAAAAGATTCTATGTTGGTTAATAGAGATGCTACAAAGGTCCAAATGTTTCCAGGGACTTTTCAAAGAGATCTGATCTGTCATAAAATCAGCTCTCAGATTTAGCTATTTAGGAGGATCCTTTGGCAATGCAGCCAGCATTCCCCATTAAGTGCCAGGAAATTCAGACTGAACTGGATCCCATGGGTAAAAGATATACAGAGGTTCTGTCCTCTCTTTAGGAATTCTCTGGAAGTTAATGCAGGTGGCCCTGTGTAAGCTAACAAAGATTTCTGGCTATTACCTATCTAGGCATCTATGTCTTGAGAAATTCACAGTCCTTTAGAAATATATGAGATTTAAAGATCGATGTTTGAGGGTTCCTGCAAATAGGGGCGACAAAGTAAATAAAATAAAAAATAAAATAAAAAAATGAGTAGGAGGAAAAAGGCTTAGTAGTCAATAAAATGCCTTTTTCTGGTAGATGTGATCAGCAACTAGAATACTCTAGGCAATAAGCATTTACTGATTTTGCAAGTTTTAAGAAACTAGTAACAATTTGATATTATTAGTAGGCATAAGAACTCAAAGTAATAATTCTTCCAGTGTACCACTTAGTTCATTAAGATAAACTAGTATCTTAATGGCCTACTGCTCACACATACACAAAATTCAATAGCTACTAAAATGCCTACTTTGTTGAGTACTTGTTTTTATAAAACAAAAAAGTTCAGAAAAGATTTATTTAAATCAACCTTTATTAATACTTTTAATATATTCTTTTATTTTCATATTTCTCATGTTATCAGTAGTGATCCAATTTAGTATAAATCCCATCTCAGCAGTGTTTAACCAAACATTACTAAAGTTATTATAAAGCCTTTTGGAGTTGGCTATCTTTTCCTGAAATGTATACTCTTTCTCCCAAAAAATTTCAGCATGTCTAGGTACTCTGGTACTTAATGAGGAATCAGAATCGTTGTTGTTGTTTAAATGGTTTTCTTTCTGAATAATGACTCTTTAAATATAAAATGAATGTATTTCCTTCCTAAAATAAAAATATTTAACAGTGTGAAAATTTTATAGAAAGCAGATATGATGTTTTAAGGAAAAGAAGTAAAAATTAGTAATAAAATAAAGGATAAAACAGTATACTCAAAACATTTTCTAAAACATTGGGGGAAATTTTTGCTTTTTATTTTCTCATTTGCAAAACAATTCTGGCTTTGCTGCTTTAAGTGCATTTTAATACAATGTTCTAAAAAGAATACTCTCTAAAGTGATACATATCCAGCTTACAAAAAAAACAAGACACTTATAAATTCATTATTAGAATTTCATGCTACCAAATGATCAAAGAAATTATTGTTACATTTTAGAAAAGAATAAACAGATTTGGTATACTGCAAATATCCAAGCAAAAATTTAAGATGCTAGAGTTCAATCTGTACTCTGTTTTTACTTTAATTGTGTTACCTTGGTGATGTGTCTAAGTTCATATTTTATATTAGGTCAGAAATGAAGGTAAATGAATGGTAGTTGAAGTAAAGTATCTGTCTAGGTTACAGATAGCTACATATATCTATCATTCTTCAAAATCATGTGCTAGATTAACATGTGCCAAAGCATATTTTTTCAACTTTAATGCATTCAACAAGACTGTTACTATAAGTTGTAGTTCCTAAAATATGTATTCATCTGGGTTAATAACAGGCCAGAACACTAAACTTTAAGCATAGGTATAATGACAGATGTATTCATTTAGCACAATATTCTATAGATTTGAAATTCCACTCTACCAGCCTAAGAAATTTTAGGAAAAATCCAAAGATTTACTAAAGCTTTTTCAAAAACAGAGAATGGAATTTTCAAAATCCAACATCCTTTCTTTGACGTTTCAGTGGATCATCAGAAATAAAGATATGTCCCAGTCTTATAATCTGGAAAACAAATACTTTCTTTTCAGATCTTATCAGAATAAATAAGAACCTTAACATTGTCACATCAAAATTAAATAAGAGAGGGAAGCGGATGTGGCTCAATCGATAGAGCTCCTGTCTACCATATGGGAGGCCCCGGGTTTGATTCCTGGGGCCTCCTGGTGAAGGCAAGCCAGCCCACGTGGCGCGGTGAGCTGACGCAGCAAGACAACGCAACAAAGGGAGACAAGCAGACACAGAAAAACGCAAAAGCAAATGGACACAGCAAGCACAAGCAGCAAGGGGGGAGTAAATAAATAAATAAAAATAAATCTTAAAAAAAAAAAAATTTAATAAGAGAAAAGACAAAGTTGTTTTTCTTGGGGTACTGGCTCATAAACTTATTGGTGTCTCAAAAATTAAACAGGACATTTTCCCACAAAGTAGTCAATGAATAAAGAAGGAAATACTGGAATAAAATTCAAATACAAATGAATACAATTAAAAATCATTCACATTTGCAATGTGTATACTTCAATTCTGTGAACAATTTTTGTCATTACTTTCTGGTTTTAAAATATCTACATGAATTTCTAACAGTTGAGGCCTATATCTTTTGGCTGCTGATTTTCAGCACTGCTACTCAGATCATAAATGGCTTCATCGCATACAGTTCTTTCAGGTGCAATGAAGGTGTGCAGGGATGTAGGAGTCCCATTTTAGAAAAGTACGCTTAACGCCACAGTAACTGTAGACTTTTTAAATTTAATGCTGATTGTAAACATACTCTTCCAAATTTTGACAACCAGGTACTACTGATTCATCAGCTTGATTAACAGCTTTTGGATTATTTTAAGAATAATTATTTGGTTCTACTACCCACCCCTACCCCCATCCAACTGCACAATTTTATGAAGTAGATAACAAGTAAACTAGGAACAAGGTTAATTATAGCTAAATGTCGTATGATCAAACTGGATACTTACATACCAAGAGACTAAACAATATTTACATTTTTAAAAGTTCAAAGATAAGAATGTCAGCCTATTTAAAAATTAAAAAAAAGAAAGAAAGAAAGAAAGAAAAGGAACAACCAAAGCACTTAACCAATTAGTTTTCACATACCAGAAAATAGTATTATTTATATAGCCTCCTGTATTCTCTATCTGGAGTAACTGTAAATCAGTAACACATAATAACTGGTGCCAGAGAAGAAAAAAGAGGTTCCAACAGGTGAATGGTAAAGGCATTTTTCCAGGTTACCTCGTGTTTTTTTCCATTTTTAGTTAAATTCAACATGGGCAGAAAGTCAATAAAGACTAAAGAATTAAATGGAAAACTTTTTTTTTTAAACAGTGCATGATTGAAGGGTAAGATGACATCCATGACAATCAGTACATATGAAATACTTTTTGAAGGGTATACAACAAAATAGACTACAGACCTTGACTAAGCTCCCACAGAGATCATTACAGGGATTGTCTTACATGTTTTTTTTAGGTGAATATGCGCTCAAATTGTGCGGTACAAAATTTGAGTGGCGGTATATAGCAGTTCTACTTACAATGTTCATACATGACATGTATTGTATAGCTCAGGACAAAAACCCAGAAAATTTGGTGTCATTCATTTATTCAACCAAAGATATGTATAAGCTGGTTTGAAAAGAAGTTACAGTACAATAATTGATTGCAGTGTGACAGAAACCACTGGCTAAACAGGGTCACCTGATAATCTAATTACCTGAGTATGTCCTGTAAGAAGATATAAGTCTCTCCCCCCAATTTTCACTTGTATGTCCTGGGTCTGAATCTACAGAATGAGAAGAGACAGGAGAAAAGAAAAAAGCACACGAAGGGAAATGCAGAATTCAACAAACCAACATTTTTCAAAAGCCCACCAATTAGTCAATGATCTAATATTATTTTTGCAAAAGATTATTTTTAAGGTAAAGCCAAACCATGTTTAAAACATAGGTGTGGCCAACACCTAAGATTTTAATTTTAGTTTCTTTAACTGGAATATCTCACAAATGAGAATATCAACCATGCAGTTTAAAAGAGTAGATACTACTAATTCTGCTTATTGAAACATACCATCTTTTTTGAGGCTATATATTTTTCCAATCTCTGAATTCACTTTTAGTTAAAAGAGTCAGTACTCTATCACCTTTTTTTTTTTTTTTTCGTTAAAACTGGTCCTTAGAAAACTTAGATAATGGAACTGAATCACCCTTTTTGTTCAAAAACTACTCAGAAGACAATAGAATACTTTGGATGACTTCAGTACCATTCTTGACTACAGACTTTTCTATAAATTATACAAATTTCAAATGATATGAATTTCAATATTGTTGACTACCGAATACGTCTTAGAAAGCAAACTAAATCAGTACAGAATTTAACAGTTAAGATGAGAATACAGGATTCTGTTTGACAATTAATGACAGAGAAATAACAAAATGCACAATTGACCTTGGTTATCTATCCACAGCAGATATTTTTACTTATAAACATATGCCATTTTAACTCACAATAATATTGTGATCTTCACACCCTCAATTTATTGACATATAATTTTCTTTACAAGATCATTATTATTGATATTTGTGAGTTTGCTTAGGAATAAGGAAACAGAAGTGTTGAAAAACACCAACTTAGAAAACAAGTAACACCTGAATATAGATAATACTTAGAATATTTAAAGCCTAGAAGTTTAATGATAAGAAGGTTCACTAAACTGAAAGGGGAAAATAATTACTGAAATAACATTTAGACTAATTCTAAAGTAGGTGACTTCACTTCATACTTCTATATTAATTTCCAAGTAGAAGAGTCTGACACATTAAGAAAATTCAAACCTACCTACCCTTCAGCTTAATGCTAAACACTAGAATTTCATTTAACCTTGAAAAATGAACTGTGATCTGTTTGTGTATTTACACACATTTCAAACATCTTTTCCAAAATAATGGATAGATTATGCCCATGAGGCCACGGATTACATCAGTTTTATTTACCAATGTGCATTCACAGGGCCTAATGCAGTAGTTAGTAAATAGTGCCCAAATATTTGTTAAATGGATTGAAAGACAAGGCTTCCAATTAATATTTATATTTCAGAACTGAATGCATTAAATTAGCAATTAGACGAATCCCATGAAGAATAATATTTGACATTTCATTTAAAGACAAGCAAAAAATTAAAAATGGCTTCCACAGTATGCTACATAGTTGGTGGTAATAGTATGATCAGGTCTTTCATAATCGGTAGCAAGTGTTACACAAGTAAGGTATTGGTGGAGGGGTGAAGTACGTGAATTCTGTACATTATGCAAGATTGCTTTGTAAGCTCACAACTTCTCTTAAAAACAAAAATAAATAGCTTCCACAGATCACAAAGCAAAGAAAAAGTGGTAACCAGTTATGTTTTGTCAACAAATGGAATTAAATGGATTACTGAAAGTATATCATATTTTTATAGTTTAATGCACAGCAGATAAATTTAACTTTCAATTATACATTAATAAAAGGAAGCAGTGCAACGGTTTATCCAAATCTTCCTTTGGATGTAACTAATCCACCCCAACCCCACACACCCTTCGGGTTATACTCAATTAAGTATATTTATATTTGGACATTTGAATATGTATTCTATAAAAATTTAATTCAGGAGCTGGGGAAAATTAAAAGTGGCCATATCCTGCCCCGTTACTCAACTACTACTTCCTTCTATGCTGTACTGGAACTAAGCAATTGCTGTCTATGAGACTGATGTAAAACAATACATGTTAAGCAAAGCAATGATCTCTTCCTGATATAGTCTTTATAGTGAGACAAGACAAGTAATTATTTTGTAAAAACAAGAATCAGAGAAATGTTTAACCCTTTTAGCCTTGTAACCGTAACTCCTAGGAATGAATAATAAATAATTTAGGGTATAATGAAAATAAAGTTGTTGTTTTTTTTTTTCAAAGAATGTACTTGATAGCATTATTCATAAGAAAATAATTGCAAATTTAGTATGAAGGCCAGAAGAGATACTCTCACATGTAGCCTCAAGATAGCCATTCAATAACTTTAACATTAAGGAAACGATTTTACCTTAGATGGCATAATGCTAGGAAAGAAAACAACAAGTATGATTTTGTAACTGATAATGCAGTTCACTTAGGTAGAAACATTAATTATTGAAGATAACAGTAGTTAGTTACTGATTACTGTGCTAAACACTATTTATACAGTGACAGGCATTAAGTGCCTACCCAATATTAATTTCCCCCTTCTTACCAGGAATACCCCAGGTTTTGATCAGGGTGACAACAAACCCAGCAAAAATATTTGACTTTTAAGACTCCAATGCATCTAGCTTAGTCTAACCAATGAGATGAAGGCAGGAGTTCTAGGGAGGTTGTCTGATCAATAAAGTGGTTAAGTCTCACAAGAAAGACACTTCTTTTCTTCCTCCTCCCCCTCCTACTTTTTGCCCAGGAAAATACAGCCAATATCTGATGACTGTAAGGCAAAAAGCTCAAGGACAAAGCTCATAAATGAGGTAATGATGACAGAACAGAAAGATGAAAAGAGCCCAGACCCTAATGGCATTATTAAGCTACTATACCAACTTTGGATTGCATAAACCTGGCATTCTTATTGCATTAGATTAATAAAGTTAGATTATTAATCTTTTTAAAATTAATCTTTTAATAATTAATTTATTAATATATCTATTAAAACAGTGTTAGTTTTCTGTTATGTTTAATGTACCACAAACTGATTTTATACATGTTAAGACATTTAAAAGGTCTCTGAAGTTGGTATTATTATAATATGCACTGTTACAAAGGAAATTGGGACTCAGAAAGAAGTCAAATTATTTGGTCAGAAGAGTAGGGGGCTGAGCAGGGACTCAACTCCAGTCTATCAGACTCCAAAATGTCTGATAATAAACATATACTATGATTTACCTCCATTATAATTATAATAATTTATCCTGTCATGATTCTAAAATAGGAGAGATTGAAAGTAAAGACTAAAAGTAACTGATAAAGCAACCTAATATAGTAGGTACAAGAAGCATTATGTCTTCTAGTTAAGAAGCACTTTTTATGCTTCTATAGGTTCAATGGTTCACTGTATATATTGTCTTCTTAACATTTCATGGGCAAAATGTATGTGAATTAAGTGATAGGGTAGCACAATGTGTGATAAATAAAAATATTATATAATATAAGCAGATATGTTGGAGAGTTGTTGAATTTAATAAAGTAATTCAAAATGAACAGTAGTATGATGCCGCTAAGGACACACTGGTGTGATTTCAAATTATACTTTGATATTCTTTCCCAAATTTTATTTGTCTAGTCAAGTATTGGGGATTGAATCATGTTCTCAAGCCCTAGTCCTGTGGGTATGGACCTATTGTAAATAGGATCTCTTTAAGATAGTACTTCCACTAAGGTATAGCCTAAATGGAATTAGGTTGGGCTTTAATCCAGATTACTGGAGTCCTTTATAAGCAGAATGAAACTTAGACAGAGAAACCACGAGGAGCAGCCAGCAGCTGGAAATCAACAGAATCCAGAAGAGAAAGAAGACACTGCCATGTGCACCACCATGTAATAGAAAAGCCAGGGAACCCCAAAGATTGCCAACCAGCCAGAAGACACGGACCCAGGAGGAAGCAAGTCTTCTACACTCTAAAACTATGAGCCAATAAATTTCTGTTAAGCCAATCCCCTGTATGATATTTGTTTTAGCAGCCAGGAGACTAAAACATCAAGCAATTATTTTTCTAGAAAGTGGTGCCTTTAAAAAGCTAATATGTATTAACTAACTGAGAATGAAAAAGCTTAAGACATATTAAGGATCTCAAATGAAGACTAAGAACCATTCACCCAGTTGATGGCATATTGCTGATTTGTGGGACCACTGAGCCTTCCTTGGTCAATGATATGAATACCTTTTTAAATAAAAGCACTGAGTTTATTTTATAAAAATAATATATGTTCATTATTTTTAAAATTCCAGCCATACAAAAGAGTACAAAGAAAGTAACAAATCACCCCAAATCCTGGAAATAAAGTGTTAACATCTGTTGAGCATCATCCCAAGCATCCACCTAAATACATATAACAAAGGAAATACTGGAGAGAAAAAGAAAGAAATGAATTTATGTAAGAATAAGAAACTATATATATATATATATGCTATTTTTAAATAAAAGGCTTTAAGGTTAATTTTAATTCAACACAGAAGCTAAAGGAATTGTTTCTTCTCTGTAAAGGACATCATATATTAAATTATAAACAACAATAAAGGAATTTTAAATAACATAAGAAGTTAAGTAATCAGTTAATTATATCAGTTTTAAACAGTATCAGTTAGTCCTGTGCTATGAGAGATGATGAGCTGAGTAGCACTACTAACACTTCCTCCTTACTACCCACCTCCTCTTCTTTTATTTTTAGCTAAGTCAGGGCTTTAACATTAACATTTTGTTCTGTACACATAACACACCCACCAGGTTTAGGTTTAGTTCTACATTGAAACAATAGTTAAACAGTCTTATGTTATCTTTCCATAGGTGTGATTACATTTGTCATGTGTGCATGTACATATAAATAGAAATATATATACACAACAGGGTTTGTAATAGAATCAAACAGTACATACTGTTCCAGAACATATTTTTTCACTTCCTATACTATAAATGTCTTTCTATATCACGCATTCTTCTGCAATATTACTTTTAAGGGTAAAACCCTGTTTTTTTAATTAGATTTACTATAATTTAATAAATTCTATATTATTTGACATTATTTTCCTGTTGTGTTTTTTGCTTTTATAAACAAAGTTCGGATAAACATCCTTAAAGATAAATTTTTGCCCTCATCAATAATTATTTATGAAGAATAAATGCCCAAAGAATTACTTAATCAAATGTTGAGTTTTTTTTTAAGTTTCTGTTATATGATGTCATATTTACCTCCAACAAGTATTCCAAAATAATTTAGACCAATTAAAGAGAGTTCCTACTTCCATCCTGTGACTATAAGGTATGATTTTGAGCAACAATGCTGTCAAGTCCATAGGCAAAAGAAAGTTATCTTACTCATTATAAATTATTTCTTTGATTACTGTTAATATATTTTAAAATATATTTGTCAATATATTTGCTTTTATCTTTTGCCCATATCCCCATTTTGTATTCTTTATCTCATATTTAAGAGCTCTTTACTAAATATATTAAGATGAGGGTTGTCATTTATGTTGTAAATAGTTTCCTCTCCTTATCTTTGTTAAAAGTATCTTTTTATAGTTTCAGCAAGTTTAAAATATATCACAGTCATAAAAAGACCAATGTCATATATAGAATTTGAGTCTATGTTTTTTAAACAAAATAAATTTTATTACATACTAAAAAAGCATAAATCCATCCAAAGTGTACAATCTGATATTTGATATAATCACATAGCTGTGCATATAATTATCTTTTTATGATAAACTTCATTTAATGATACTCTGGATTCCACTTTTTTTTTTTTAAT
>JAQZBX010075042.1:0-14656 GCA_029593785.1 Cabassous unicinctus
CCTGTCTGATAGCCAGCAGAGGCCTGGGGGGAATGGAGGGCACCTCTTGGGATCCTAAGGCTGAAGGGTGGGAGCCCAGGCAGAGCAACTGTCTTGGCAAGAAAGCCCAGAGGCCTCCAGCCAGAAGAAATGGTTATTGAGGGGGTTGGGGGGTTGGAGTAGGGGCTGGGTCCTCCCCGTGGGGCTGAGAATTTGGAATTAGAAAAGCTCAAGTTTCAGCCCTACTTCTGCAATTGACCATTCTGTGTGACCTTGGCAAAGCAAGTCAGTTTCCCCTCTCCAGGCCTCAGTTTCCCCTTCCCTCTATACATTGGAATAAACATTACCTCTCTCCCTGGGGCTGCTGTGGTGAGAAATAAATGAAAGAGTAGATGAGAAAGTGCTTCAAAAACTATAGAATACTGTGTCCAAGCAAGTTTTGATTTTTAAAAATTAATGATTGCTATGAAGGTAGGCAGGATGTGTGGACTTTGGAGACAGGCTGCTCGGGTTTGAATCCTGGCTTTGCCTCTTACTAGGGTTGTGACCTTGGACAAGATTCTTAACCACTCAAGCCCTGGTTTGCCCATCTATAAAATGGGCATAATACCAGTTTGACTTCATCTTGATGTCATAAGGATGAAATGCACTTAGAAGAGCTCCTGGCACATATTAAGTGCTCAATAAATATTAACTTTTTACCTACATACGTGTCCGTGGGCCTTGGGCTGTTTTACCATCTCTCTAGGGAGAATATTAGGGAGGCAAGGCCCCTTTGTGACTCTGTGCTGAGCACTTTAAGTATTTTATCTTTCAATTGCTTACAATGTTGGGGTTCCACTATTATTCCTATTATACAGATTTTAAAAGCTGAGGCTCGACTGCAAAGCCTGGCCCAAGAAGGTCACACAGTAAATAGGAGGGGGTCCTGGGAATTCGGGCCCATCTGGATCTAAAGCCCAGTGTTCCTTGCCTCGAGGGCCTGTGCACCCCATGCCAGACAGCTGGAAAGGTCCTGATTACCCATCCACACCTCACCAGGACACCTGGGTTCTGGAGGCCCAAGCTCTGGAGCTCATTTGCTTATTGCAACCTCTCTGGGCCTCAGTTTCCTCATCTTTCAAGCCCTGCTCTGCTAGTCTGAGGTGTAAGCGGAGAAGACACAAGGCTGAGGATGAGAAAGAGGTTGTAAAATGTAAAGTGCAGGGGCCAATGCATGGGATTTTTAAAAAGTGTTTTGAAAGCATGGGTGTGCTGGGTCAGTGCCTGTTGTAGGCAGATCTCAGCTGCCTTTGGGTGTGAGGGCCGCAGGCATTCCCAGCTATCCGCTTTTCCTCTCTCACTCCCTCCCTCTGTCAGAGGGGAAAGGGCCCAGGCTTCTGAGTGCTCACTGAGACAGCCACTCCCTCCTGCTGCCCTACAGTCTGACTTCCTCCCAGCAGCAGGAAGTGAGACCTCCACTCAGCCTGTGGGGCCAACAGGAAGAGGCCAGGATGTGTAAACCAGTTCCCTGACCCTGCTCCCGACCTCAGAACTCCCATTAACCCCTCGAGCAAGTCCAGAATTCTCACCCTCAGAGTGACAGCAGGGCGTGAAAGAGGTCCCCCAGTGGAGCTGAGAATTTGGAATCAGGAAAGCTCCAGTTCCAGCCCTACTTCTGCAATTGGAGTTATCTCCCAGCTCTGACTCCTCCACAACTGCCTTTTGCAAGCCCCTGACTCTTTGGTCCTCAGTTTCCCCAACTGTAAAATTGGAACTTATTCCTGGACTAACTCCAAACATCACCAAACTACAGGGAATCTCAAAACAATATGTGTTCCAAAAGCCACCTCTGCATTTCCTGCAGTGCCTGCCCAGGCCCAGGAACAGATGAAGTGCTTAAATAACATTGGGTGGAAGTGGTTGGAGTTGCAGACCGAGGCTGAATGTGCATAACCGTGAACAAGGTACCTCATCTCTCAGCCTCGTGTCCTCATGTGTCAAAAGCAGGGTAAGGCTGGTGCCTGTCTCAGAAGGCTGCTGCAGGGTTTCATGGGAACAGAAGCACACCGTGATAACATTTGTTATTAAAACTAGCTTGTGAACCAAAAAAGAGCTGAATAAAACAAAGCCCCTGTTCTCAAAGACTCGGTTGTGGCAAACAGGAGTCATCTCGTTTGAGGCGCCTCCAGTTTATTATTGGCAGGGGCTGCCAGGAGGGCTGTGTGGAGGATTATGAAACCAGATCACTCCCCGCAGAACAAAGTGATTGATTACCAATGCCTGCCACGGGGCAGGAAGAGGGAGGTGGCGGCAGGTGTGCAGTGCAGATGCTGACTCTGATCTGGTCAGAGAGAAGCCACGTAAGCAAGGAACTCTGATATAAAGCTAGCAACTCATTTGGGGGAGGCAGAATCAGGAGCCATTCACCAAGCCCATGGCATTCAAGCCATCGAGGAGTGACTGTCACTCTGAATAGAGGGCACACAGCATCAGTTGCGATGCTTTTTGGCTGCAAGTAACAGACCACCCAACCAAAGGTGGCTTCATCGATGAGGAAAACTTATCTCCCAAGACAAGAAGTTCAAAGGTAAGGGATTTCAGGACGGCCCTGTGCCTAGCTACAATTTCTATTACAGAAGGCAGGGGGTGTGGGGGACACGTGCCTTACCAGGATTGGGTCCCGTGCCCCTGCCTCCACCAACCTCTGGTCAGGGCAATTCTCTTAGCCCAATGGTTCTCAAACTTGGGCATACATCAGAATCACCTGGAAGGCTTATAAACATGGGTTGCTACCGTCTAGTCTATGCCCACCGTGGCTGATTCGGTAGGTCTGTGGTGGGCCCAAGAATCTGCATTTATAACAAGTTCCCTAGTGCTGCTGGACCACACTTTGGAGAACCACTGTTTTAGGCCAATCATGATTTGCCTCCTGGGGCCTGAACAGTTGGAGCAGGGGTGAGGGATGACCCCTGAAGGAAACTGGGGCTTTATCTGCAGAAAAGAATGGTGAGAAAGACTGTTCAGTGGCTGCTAGAAAAGTCTCACAGAAACAAGAAGATGGATGGTTTCGTAGGGCTGTGGCAGCTGGGTGGGGTAAGGTTGGAGATGAGGCTTGAGAGATATTTGGGGTCCAGTTCGTGAAAAGTCAGCGTCAAGCAAAACGGTTTGCCCTTTAGCCTGAAGGTACTGGGGAGCCATGGGAGGTTCTACAGTGAAGAAAGGTCACAATCAGATTTGTGTTTCAGAAAGATCCTTCTGGGAGCTGAAGTGGGGAGAATGCATTGAGGGAGCAATCCTCAAAGTGAGCTCTTCAGACATTGGCAACAGAATTCCCCGAAGAGCTTTTAAAATGCAGATTCCCAGGTCTTCTCAATGTGCCCTCTGGTTATAGAGATGAAAATCTGCATTTAAAACCGGCTCCCCCCTCCCCATGCCATTTGATTTGCTTTGAAGTTTGAGATCCACTAGCTTGGAGGGTGGAAACCCTGAAGGTAGAGAGACCTCTTAGGGGCAACACCCCTTAGAATGTAAGCTCCTTGAGGGCAGGGACCATGCTTGTTTTATCTTTCTTGTTCACCAGGCTTAGAACAGTGCCTGGCATATAGTAGGTACTCTATAAATATTTGTTTTGTTGGAGTTAGGAACTTCAGTCTGGGTTCTGATTCCGCTGCGGGCTCATTCTTGAGCCCTCTGGCAAGTCCCTTTCCCCAAGGTCTCTTGTTGTCCTGATCTGTAAAACAAGGAGTTTGGAGATAATCCCTAAAGCCTTTGGCATTTGGCTTGTGTTTGACTGATTGAGGCCCTATCCAACCAATAGGGAACTTTGTAATGTCCTGGTCTTGCCTTTCTCTCTTAAAGGAGCCACAGGGATTGTGGCAGGTGGTATCCCTCCTCCCCACTCCCTCCTCCCTCATCTCCTTCATCTGGCCCAGCCAAAACAATAAGACACAAGTAGCTCATACTGAAATGACTTTTAATATCTCATGTCGCAGCAAAATTAAAAATATACAAAAAGTTTGTGGTGTACAAAAGAGTCTCAGTACAGAAGCCCCAGCTTGGGGCCCCCTCCCCCTCCTGGGGGAAGCACAGAGGGGCAAATGGGGATGGGAATGGCACAAATGTAGTAAATACAAGGAGGCGGGATGGGGATAGAAGACAGGAATAGGGCGGGGGGGGGGTGCTGATCAGGGAGGGAGGGGCCACGGAGGGGAAATCCCCCGGAATCGTGCTGAGGGAGGGAAAGCAGCCCCTCAGCCATGGCTAGTGGTTCCTGGGGTTGGGAGAAAGGTGGAAGAGGGGCAGCCAGGCCTGGGGGTATCCTGGTGGGACCCCGAAAGATCTAGGTCCCACCTGTCAGCAACTCCCCATGTGACCTTGGGCAGGTCGGCTCCCCTTCTGTAAAATAGGGTACTGAATTGATTAAACTAGTGATTCCCAACTTGAGGTTTCAAATCCTGAGGGTCTGCGGAGGCAGGAACGGGGGCCCACGAGTGCTTTTGAGAATTTTCTATTAAACAAACCAACATAATATAGATGTTCCCCCACCCTCAAGCCCTGGAAGCTGCCTGGAGGCCTTGGCAGCATTTATCTGCTCCAATCAGTAAACCAGCAGGGTTGTGAGTGGTGTGTAAATGGGCCCCTCCGGGATCCGGTGGTTGAGCCCAATGGAAATGAGGCAAGGTGAGGGCCTTTTCTAGGCCTGGTTTGGATTCTGGGTGAGAGGGAGATGCAGGGATATTCTTCCCTACCCGGGCCTTTCTCTTCCTCTCTTTGTCCCAGGACCTTCCACTCTGGGATTATTGCAGGTCCCTCTGGGGCCCCCACCCCTTCAGCCTGGCCTGGGGGTGCCCTTACAGAGATTGTGCATAGAATAAAGGCCAGGGTTGGTGAGAGAGAAGGGAAGTGGGTGGAAGAGACCCAGGCCTAAGGGACCCCACCCCTGTCTGCCCTCTGGGGAGTTTTCTACCTCTGGGGACCAGGCCACCACTGGACTTGGGCCTCCCTCTCCCTATCCCACAGTTCTCCCTCGCCTCTCCTCTCCCTGTAGCCACCAAGAACCCAAGGATGTCCCGTCCCCTCCCCAACCCGATGGCACATTACAGTCCCTCTGCCCCCAGCCCCTGGGTCTCAGAAGCCCCTCTGGTTGGGAAGGAGGGATTTAGACCCCTCTTCGCTGCTGCCCATGGGGCTTGGCACTCTCTCCCTCCCTTCCACTGAGACACAGCAAAGCACTTTAGTAACACAAGTTGATAGTTCCTCCTCCTGCACCCTCCACCCCCACCCTAGCCTAATCTGGGAGGGAGCAGCTACCAGCGGGGGGTCAAGGGCCAGCACAGTATGGGGGCAGTTGGGTCCTGGCTTGCAGTCCTCATCCTGTACCTGGACTTTCTCCCAACCCAATGCAGAGACCTCTGCCCCTACACTGCCCCCCTCAGGTACTGGGCTCTGGAGGGGCCTCTAGCCCTTTATCAGGTGATGGTCCCCAAACCAGGGACTCGAAATACCTAGACCCCCTTTTCAGCAGAGAGGGCAGTGGGGTCAGCCCTCAGGCGACAAGGAGGTGCTGGTTTAGGGTTGGACTAGAAAAGTAAGGGTGCAGGAAAGCATCTAGGGCCTTTCTAGGTGCCGCAGGGCTCCCCAGAACCTTCTCAACACTTTGAACCATAGATCTCAAACTGGCTGCTGTGAGCCAAATATGGGTGTTCAGTCTGGCCAGCACAGCCTTTCAAAATTTTGAATGTTAGTGTCTTTAGGCTGGGCGTACTCTTCAGTTTGCCCCCACCATTCCCTAAGGTCTAGCACCTCCACCACTCTCATTTCCATTACCTGAGGCATTTGAGTTGGCCTCCCAGGTACCCCTGCCCCAGAAAACATTTTCCCCATTGCCCTGAGGCTTCTGTGGACTCCAGGTGCAGATGAACTCCAAGGGAAGGAACCGTGGCCATCAGTCCTTGGGAGCGCATGGGTGCTGCTAGGCAAGACCTTCTCTGGACACTCCCAGCCCCCTTGGCCCTCACCTAAGACGGGCAGATTCCCCAGGCCTCGCCCTCCCTGACTTCTGCTTTCCCCAACCTTCCTGGGTGACATGCCTCTGTGGGATGCTGGCATAGCAGGGAACTGGCTGGAGGTAAGGCAGATTTTGGGGAAACACAGGAATGAGGCTGGTGAAAGGAGGGAACCAAGAAGGCTTCCCACGGGGAGCCCCATGGCAGGGTATGCGGAGGTCTGGGCTGTTCAGCTGCGGTGACAGTTACAAGGCACGTGGCACATCAGTGCATGGGGGCGCGGTGAGGGGTGTGTGGTGCCTGGAGAGGCTTGAAAAGCAGTTAGCAGCCTGGGGAGCCAGTTTGTGGGACATCTGAAAGGTGGGAGCTCAAGAAAACTGGGGGGCAGAAGTCTGCCCTGGGGATGGGGGCACTGGTCTCCTGGACGTGGAGATACCGAGAGCAGGGCAGGGTCTGGTCTATTTGGCACCCAGAGTGTCCTGTTCTCTTCTGCTCCTGACAAAATTGGGATGGACCCTTCCACCTCTCATCCCCGGAAAAATCCTAACTCTGCCACAGACTTCCTGTATGATCTTGGACAAGTCCCTGCCCCTCCCTGCGCCTCAATTTCTCTTGGATATTGGGTGTGGATGGCAGATGGCCCAGGGGACCCCCAAGACCCCTCTGGGCTGTGGTTCTGGGACCCTCCCTCACTGCAAGGACCCTATAGGGATTCTGGGAAGGATAGAGCATCCAGACTAGAGTGGGGGTCGGGGAATGGAGAGCGGGAGGCAGGGACCTGTGGGTTCAATTCTGGCAGGGAAGAGAGAGACCAGCTGAGGTAGATCATGTCACAGAAAGGAAAACAAAACAATAGCTCGCAATGGTGCCCCACTCCCCATCCCAGTGAAAACAAGGGAAACAGCAGGAACAACATGAAGTGTGGGGTCAGGCCAGGAGAGAGGGGTCCTCAGGCCTGGGAAGGATGGGGTCTGGAGCCCCTGGGTGGGGGAGGCCTCAAGGGGCTGAGCTGTCTCCTGAGGGTGAGAGCAGCAGGTGCCTAGAGCCATTTCCAGTGCTCTGATGTCCTTGCAGGCAGAGGCCCTGAGGGAAGGTTTTGTGGGTTTGAAAAGATGTGGGGAGGGGCAGAAATAGGTCCATAAAGGCCTAACACTGCCAGCTCATTCCAACTCACAGAGAATCTCCTGGAACCAACTGTAAGGGACTCTTGGCAACCAGGTAGGATATTTTTAACGTTTCCTTCTAGGATGTTAGAGAATGGGGCAGCCAGATAAGCCATTCTAGAACACTGGGGAGCAAAATAACTTGCCAAGGGTGACCCTCATTTGTAAGGATCTGAGCCTCAGTTTCTTTGTCTGAAAGATGGGTCGATAACACTTCCCTTGTAGGGATGTTGTGAGCCAGGCAGAGTTTAAGGAAATGACATGAGGTGAAAATTCCTGGGACTAAGTGCTGCCCTGGAGAAAGAGTCAAGTGGCTCTGGATGCCTGTCCTCAGTGCACCTGTCTCAGAAAAAGTTTAGACATGTGTGTAACTGGCCATGGAATTAGTCTCTGAAGACAAATGTGGTCAGATGACAAGGAGGATGGGCGAACCCATCAGAGTGGGTCTGGGTCACTCCCCCCACCCCCCTTCATGCCTGAGGCCTGGTTCCGTGTCTCCTTAGGGGATCAGGGAAGTGGAGGATGGAAAGAAGGAAACGCATTCTTTTTGCATGGCAGGAAGGATGCACACAGCATCCCGCCGGTGTGGGTGTCTGTGCAGCCACCTGTGGTGCCAGGACAGTGGTATGGGGTGACTGTATTACAGGTGTAATGTGTGTGTGTGTGGACAGTCCTGCCCTCTCTGCCTTTAGGATCACCCTGCACCCTGAGTGTGGCTCTCTCCCTACATCCTCAGCAAGTTCACCACCACCATTTGATGGGACAGTCAGGAGCCTGGGACCTTGTGGGAAGAGTTGCCTCTCTGGGCCTCAGTTTCCTTTCTCTAACCCAAGGGAGGCTGAGCCCGCAAGGGCTAAGCACCTCTCTAATTTGCATAGTCTAGGATTCTCAGGGTCCACCTCATCTCCCAGCCCTGGTCTGCATCTGCGATTAACATTGTCTGTTGTCCCCTCCCAATAAATGCACCTTAGTTGGCATGGGGCATGGGGAAATGGACAGGGGTTCCAAGCTCTGCCACGAGGCTCTGTCCCCTCACCCCACAGAAACTGTTTACTTTCCCACTCCTACATTCCTTCACCCCATCCAGGACTAGCTGTCCCAGGTGGAGGGGAGGGCCCCTAGCTGAACAGTCCCATGGGTACCCTAGGATGTGTGGGCCATGGATATGGACCACAAGTCCTGGAGGGGTGTCTGATCTAAGGCAAAACAAGTCAGTTTCTCAGATGCTGCCCCAGGGAGCCGCATCTGCAGGGTGGCTGAGAGCCAGGATTCATGTCACGTCTCCAGTGCTAATTTTTTCCAGCTGGGAAACAGTTGGCAGCTGAAATGTCTCAGGGGTTCTGAGAACAATTTCCTTTTAGGAAGATGAACACAGGCCATTATGTTCAGGGGCCCAGAACTCCCACAAGCCCCTAAAGTCTAGAACTGGAGCACCCATTCCCAGAATACTCCACTCACTCTCAGTTCTAGAGCCCCCTCTCCCCCAAGGCAGGAGCACCGGTGCCCTCACCCTTCAGAACAGAATCCAGATCAGAGTGACTCCCTAGGACGTTTTATCAGTGAGGCATTCTAGAACTTAATCCGGAACGAATCACGTTTCTCTAGAACCGTTCCTTAGCTAAGTGTGCTAGGACCTCACCTGTAATTCAGTCTAGACAGAGTATCTTCCTATTTTTTCATTTTACCTGTTGAGTGTTCAAGACCTTCATCTAGAACAAAGAATGGCTCCTTAAGACATTTCACCTGAGGGTCTAGAACCTCATCCAAGACAGAGCCCACAACAAAGATCTGAGGACTTCACTCGTAAGATATCCGCTGTGCTCTGGATTTCTGGCTTCCCTCCCCCAAGTCTTCCACCTCTTCATGCTTCTGCCAGCCTGGACCCCTCAGATGTCTCAGGGCTCTTTCTCCTGTCCTTCTCCAGCACTGTCACTCCCCCATTTCCCCACCCTACTCCAACTGCCTCCTTCAAGTCCCCCCTTCCCAGGCTTCAGACCTCAGACCCCACAGGAACTGAACCAACCCTGTCCACAGATGCTTCGACCTCACCCTAGACCTTTCTTGGCTTCCTCCATCCTTCTCAGAGATCTACCCCACCAGAGAAGCAGCCACCCCCACCCCCTTTGAGTAGCACAGGACCTAGGTCATAGACCCCAGACAGGGCCTTTTCTCTGGCAGGTCCACCAGGGTGACACGTGGACAATGCCAGGCAGGGGAGATGTGGTATGGGGGCCCCCAGGAAAGTGGGGCAGCTCATGATGAGCATAGCACCAGTTGACCCCTGGTCCCTGGTTGAGGGGAATTTAGGGGATGGGCCACAGGGTTGAAAAAGGGGGCCTGGGGCTTCTGCAAGGCTGCCCCCCTCCCCTGAAAGACCCTAATGGTGGGGCCACTCTCTGCTTGGACCAACAGATCCACTCCCCCTCAGCCAGGTGGCCCAGAAATTCGGGCTCAACACTGTGGTTGATGTGCGCTTAGCCAAGCCCGTCCCTTTTTGGGGGAGACTGTGGCCTACACCGTGGTCTCGTACTCCAGCAGCTCCTGGGAGGCCCCCACGCTCCGGTACTGCAACCGGGGCGTGGCCGGGGAGGAGTACTCCAGCGCCAGAATGGTCTTCCGGAGCCGCCGGTCAATAAAATGAGCATCCCACGCCGGGTACTTCTTACGAGGCAAGTCAATCCGAATCACAGGCCCCTCTGTCCGCAAGGTGCGGGCCACTGGTGTGGCGGGCAAGCCGGGCCGCACCTGGAAGACAGGGGGTGTGGGGGTCCCAGCACGCTCACCTCCCACTGAGGCCCCATCCCGCTCGGCGCCTGTAGTCCTCGGCAGGGACCTAGGGGGACTTGTGATAGCGTCGGGGGGCCGGCCGCAGGGCCCTGGGGACTCGGGGCAGATGCAGCCGGGTGCCTGGGGGCCCAGCATGGGCCCGTTGGGGTGCAGGAGGCAGTAGTAGACACACATGAAGAAGATGCCCAACGCGAAGCTGGAGGCCACCACGCAGACCAGGATGAGCGAGCGGAAGTCGGTGGTGAAGTTGCGGCTGGAGTACCAGAAGCCGATGAGTGCGGCGTTCTCCAGCAGCACGATGCAGTAGTAGAGGGTCATGCGGTGGCGGCTGCGGCCCTCCTTGACGTTGAACCAGCAGAAGATGTAGATGATGCCCACCACCATGTTGTAGATGATCTCCTCCCACTTGGACATGCAGAAGTCCGTCTCGCCCTGGATGACCCAGAAGGTCATGACGCACCAGTGGGCCACAATGAAGATGCCAAAGTAGAGCTTGTAGACGCTGGCGAAGAGCGCGAAGGCCAGGCCGCGGGCCGCGATGGTGAACAGGTGCCACAGCACCTGCGCCACGGCTCCCTTGTAGGACAGCGGCCGCTTGTCATCCCGCGAGTCCCGCAGCACCTTCTGGTAGGAGGCCAGCGTCCAGGCCAGGGACACCAGGGAGGCGGACGTGGAGAGGGCTGTGGAGACAGGGCAGGGGCAGGGTGGGCTGGGTTAGGGGTGGGTCTGGGTTGGGGTCTGGGGGGGAGAAGGGGAGGGTTCTGGGTCAGGAGCTGGGTTCTGAGGAGGTGAGAGGGAAGGGGTCTGGCTCCGTAGGGTGCCGCGACTGTCTGGGGCCAATGGTTTCAAGAGCAGTGAGGAGCTGGGAGTTTCTGCCAGAGTGAGGTGCAAAATGGAGGTGGACGGTGGATGGTTTGGGTCTCCAGAAGGGTCAGGTTTAGATCTCTAGTGTAGGGCTGTTAGGGTTCAGAGGTCTTGGGGCAAGAGAGGGGAACCTAGGGTCCAAGTGGAAGAGGAAGTGGAGAGTGGGGTCCCGATTAGGGCATGGAGGAGCCAGGAGGGGACTATTTAAAGATCTGGGTGGCCAGAATGAGGCTGGGTGTGGAGATGGGTATCTGAGAGCTGAGCCAAGGTGGGGACAGCAAGAGGCCCCTAGGGGGTCTGAGGGGCAGGTGTGTCTGGGGGGCTGGGGAGCTCCAGGGAGACTGGAGATGTGGCTTTCCTTTGACACTGAGGGGCTTGGCTTGTGGATCAGTTGTGGAAGGGGCAAAGTGTGGGGTGAGCAGGGCCTGGTGGGAAGGTGCAGGGGGCCCGGGACCAGGCTCGGATGGGGTCCCAGGAGGCTGAAGACGGACACCAACCCTGGAGTGGCTGGACAGGTTCTCTGGAAACTGATGGTGGTTGGGTGGGTCTGGGAGGCAGGGGGGTTCCCTAGGAGATGCAAGCTGGGATCAGGAAGCTTGGGGGATGAAGGGAGCAGGGGATTCCTGCAAGGGTCTGAGGTGTGGCCACGGCAGAAATGGGGTCTGGTCTGTCCCCGGAATGGGAAATGGAGGAGAGTGGGAGAGCTGAGGGCCCAGGGAACTTGAGAGGTGGCCAGGGGGTGGAAGGGCCAGGTCTCTCCTAACCAGGGTGAGAGGCCATCGTCATCCGCCTCTCCTAGGCCTGGGCGCGGTGAATGTCGAAGAGGCGGGGCTCCCCTGAACCCTGGCGGTGAGTGGGCCCTGGGGGTGGCACAGAGCACGCCCCAGGGGCGGAAGACGGGAAGGTGGAAGGGCGGGAGAGCCCTGGGTGGGGGCGCAGGACGAGCCTGGGGGGGCGGGGCGAGCCCTGGGCGGGGCGGGGCGAGCCTGGGGGCGGGGCTCACCCGGCAGCAGGTCAGGCTCGCCGTCGCGGTGCAGCATGAGGCTGAGCTGCAGCACGAGCTGCGGCGCGCTGCGCAGGAAGGTCTCCAGCAGGCGCAGCATGCTCACGTCGGCGCTCTCGAACAGCATCCGCCAGTAGAAGTGGCGCCGCAGCCGCTCCCCGCGCCAGCGGCTCTGCAGTCCCAGGTACAAGGCGCGCAGGTACCTGAGAGAGCGACGCGGCCCTCAGGCTCCCGCGCACAGGCCCACCCATCCGCACCCCTTCCCACCGCCCTGAGTTTGCCGGTGAGTGCAGGGGACAAGCGCTGGGAGCACTAAATGGGCTCATTATCTTAAAACACTGGCAAAAAGCAAGCCCTTAATAAACACTAAGGGCCTGCTTTCTTTGCTGGGATCCCGACACCTCACAAATGCCCTGAACTCCCAAGATCCCTCTTAATATCCTGTATTTATAGATGAGGAGACTGAAACACAGAGAGGTATGTCACTTGTCCAAGGTCACACAGCTAAGAAGCAGTGGAGTCAGGATTCAAAGCCAGGCAGCCTGGACTCAGGGTCCACCCTCTAGCCATTAGGCAACTCTGCCTCTTGCTGTAAGCCCTAAAGAGCTTTGCCCATATATGGATTCCTGCCCCCAGCTCCTGGCAGGACCATCCTTCAGGGGCAGTCCCTGGTGCCAACCCCAGTTCTCTTGTCACTAGCAGCTTCCTGGCATGTTCCCGGACCCCACTCTGAGTGCCCAGTTCTCACCACAGGGCATAGAGAAGCTGCTTACAGACGGCTTCCCCTGGCATTTGAGACTCTTGCTTCAGCTTCTGCCACTTCTCCCAGCAAACCTCATGGCTCAGCTTCTCTTCACAGGTCAGATTCCAGAGCTCACAATGCTCTTCCCTGCCACTGAGTTTTGTACTAGCTGTTCCCTCTGGAACACACACCTGTCTTCCAACCTCAGCCCAGTGCCAATTCTTGCTTTTCTTCCAAGGCTCAGCCTTTCAACATGACTTCTTCCAGGAAGTCTTCCTGACTGCCTATCCAGCTGGGCTTCCCTCTAACCCAGCACTTGTCACAGAGAGGTTGGAGCTGTCCAGGTTGCACACCTGCATCTGTTTCCCCACGAGACTGTGTGCTCCATGAGGACACCCAGGTCTGATTACTCACCACTGTACCCCCTGTACTTAGCACACAGTAGATGCTCCATCTGTATTGGCTGAATGAATGAATGGATGTGTGATGGCAAGTTTGTTGAATTGAATGGAACTCTGGTAACCCTGAAGGTAGTATGGAAGGGATTCTGAAGTCCTGCATTCAAGTCCTGGCTTTCCTTCTCTGAGCATTAATCCCTTCCAAGGTGGCTGTGAGGAATAAATGGATGAAAACAAACTTTGCAAAGTGTGAAATGCAGTGCCCAAGTATGATGAGAAGGGACCTTTCTGTACAGATCTCTGGGTCTGATTTCTCCTTTCTGACCTGGTTCCTTGCCCAGCAGCCTTGGCTGTTGCAGCCACAGCCCCTTCCCCAAGTCCCCCAAACTCTCTGATTCATGGGACAGGCCTGCCCTTTGCTGAAACTGGAGAGGGCTTCTCCAAAAGTGACTTCCCCAGGAAACCAGGGGAGAAAATCCCAACACAGACTCACAGGCCCTGTGGCCTGAACCTGACACTGGGGAGCCAGAGATTTGGGGCAGTCTATTCCCACATGTGATGTGCTGGCATTTCCAGGACATCGTTTGGGAACCAGGAGACCGACTGTATGAATATTAAACTGTGCGTTTAATAAGGGAGCAACTACAGTGACCCCTGGCTTTTGGGACCAGCTGACACCCAGAGTTTCCCCAAATGTGTATCCAGGACAGCTGTGTGGCCCTTTCTGGGCCTCAGTTTCTCCATCTGCCAATGAGAGGGCTTGATGACTCTGGAGATCCTTTCAGAGCTAATATCCTGGAGCCCAAACTCTCCCCCCAGACATGGCCAGAAATGTCCAACTTGGGACCCTCCACCCCATCCCTGGGACCTCCCAGCACCAATGGGTGGTGCAGACACACCCTCGACATGACACAACACTGGACCGGTAGCCAGCAAGGGGAAGGGGCTGTTTCCCAGACTCTGATGCAAGGAACACAAGGGCTGCTCAGCCCAACTTTCTCATCCAATGCTCAGACTCCGCCGGCAGTTTCTAGTTTCCATTCCAGTGCATTTATTCCCTCTGCGTGCTGGCTTCTGGGCACAGGGAGTCACTGCCGCCTTTGGCTTCTGAGCATTTCCAAGTTTGTTTTGCTTCTAGTGAGCAGAAATTTGTCTCCCTGTATCTTCCATCGTCTGGGCCCCTGCCCCAGAGCCTGGGAATTTATTCTATTTTCCCTGCCCATCCTCCATTTAAGGGTCCCTTGCAACTGAAGGCCAGAATCATTCATTCATGTAGCCAGCAGATTCTGAGCAGCTGCTCGCTGCCAGTCCCTGTGCTTTTAAGTTATCTTGCAGTCCCCAAGGGAGAGAGAGAAAATAAGAGCTGAAATAGATGCTACAAGGTACTTTTTTTTCCTTCATTTGAAATGATATCATCAATTTATTGGATACAAGATACTTTTGAACACCCCTGGGGGATGGGGTCAGGGAAGGCTCCCATGGGTAGGCACTTGAAGGCACACAAAAGGTGAAAGATGAAACAAACAAACAACAAGCAGACAATGAGCAGAAACAACAAGCAGACAATGAGCAAAAACAATGAGCAGACATCAAGCAAAATAAACCTGAGCAGACGACCAAAAAACAAATGAGCAGGGAACAGATGTGGCTCAAGCAGTTGAGTGCCTGCCTCCCACATGGTAGGTCCCAGGTTCAGTTCCTGGTGCCTCCCAAAGAAAAAACAACAACAACAA
>JAQZBX010075043.1:0-14649 GCA_029593785.1 Cabassous unicinctus
TCACAAAAGGCCGTAGAATCCTCCAGACCACAGTGCAAGTTCCAGCTCTTACACAGGCCCAAGCACCGTAGGCAAGCCTTTTGACTTTTCTGAGCCTCAGTTTTTCCTTAGCTGAAAAATGGGGATAATAACATTTACTTTTCAGGGTTGTTATCAGGATTCACTTCAAGTCCTTGACACATGGTAGACATTTAATAGATGATTGCTATTATTGTTAGTAATGATTGCCAATTGAATTGGCCATTTCTCCTTGCTCCTCTATCCTTCCCACCAGGGGACTAATGCAAAGGAAGAAAACCAGAGGAGTGAAGGTGTGGCTGAGTGTTAGGAAACCTGGGGTCTCGTCTGAGCTCACTCACTCACACGTGTAAAATTGGATGGGTCACAGCTCCGATCTGTAAAATGAGAGTGTTGGGTTAGACATGGCAAACCCCACATGCGCATGCTTTCTGGGATGGGGCAGGGAATGAAAATGCATGAAGTGGACCTTATGTATGGGCACCTACCATTCAATTCCCCCTGATAGTTGCCACATGGGAATACCAGTCTGCTACTCCTAAATATTCTGATTTTCATGAGAAGTTGGCCATCTGGATTTTTTTATTTTAAACAAATCTTCAAATTATAAAAAGATGGCAATTATTTGCACCTGTTAATCTTATCAAACACTGTAAAGTCAAAACAGGATTTCGAGCCACGTCCAGTCCAGTGGCCACCATTTTGGCATCTGCAGGCCAGATGACCTCTGAGGGCCTCTCAGCCCAGCCCCAATGGGCAGCAATTCAGTTTCTTGGGACCTCCAAGACCCTGCCTTTCCACCCCTACTGACTCCTTTGTTACTAAGAAAACAAAATCTTTCAGGTCCCCTTTTCGGTTCCTTTTCCCATGTGCGTCACAAACCTATGAGACCTCAGGGGGGTGCCCTTTTCAGGGCCTGGCCTCCCAGAACCCGGCAGAAATGCTTTCTGGCAAGTTCTCCTTGCGCTTCCAGGAGGCTCTGCACCTCTCGGTTCCCGCTTCCTGCTTGTGACGATTGGTTTTCTACACTGACTTCACTCCCCACAATGCCAAGTGGAAACGGTTGATGACATCATCATCTCAGCCACTCCGTGGAAAGCAGGTGCTAAAAGCAGAGGCCCGGCTGACAGCAGCATTTCTCAAGTGCCATCCACATTCCCAGGCACTGTTCAAAGCACATGGAAGGTATTTATTTATTCAACCCTCATGACAGCCCTATGTAAGTTGTCATTTTACAGGTGAGAACACAGAGGTTCTAAGAGTTTACTCACCTGCCCAGGGTCACACAGCTAATAAGCTGCAGCCCTGAGACCCAGAAGCTCTGGCTCCAGAGTCTACATGCTGATAAACTGTATTCTTCCCCTGCCTAGTCCTCCACAGACTCTCACGCCAGCTCAGGAAGAAGTCTGTCCTCTGTGCCTCTGCACATGCAGAGCCTTCTGCCTGTGACGCCCTTCCCTGCAGTCCTGCTTGGTGAACACCACCTCTGATCCCCCACCCCATCTCCTCAGGGAAAGCAGCTGGAACAGTTGATTATTCCTTTCCCAATCCTGCATCTGTATTGTGAACATGCTTCACTGCGTGAGTCGCATTGGGTGTCTTAGTCTGCCTGACCTGCTATGACAAACACTGCACAATGGGTTGGCTTAAACAACAGGAATTTATTGCTCATGGCTTGGAGGCTAGAGGAAGTCCAAAAATCTAGATATTGGAGCAAGGTTTGCTTTCTCCCTGAAGACCGCGTCATTCTGCTTCTGGCTGGCTGGCAATCCCTGGGCTTCCTTGGCTTTCCTAACACAGGGTGATGACCTCTCCTTTCTCTTCCAGTTCCCACTGACTTCTTGCTTCCAGCTCCTTCCTGGGGCTTTCTCTTTATGAGGCCCCCAGCATTCTGGATTAAGACCCACCCTCATTCACTTCGCCACACCTTAATTTAAAATAACATCTTCAAAAGGACCTATTTACAATGGATTCACACCCACAGGAATGTGGATTGAGATTAAGAACATGTCTAAATTGGGGTACATAATTCAATCTACCACAATGAGCATTACTGCATTGCCTGTCTGTCTGCCTCATGGGATTAGGAGCTCCTTGAGGGCATGGCTAGGTCTCACCCATCAAACCCTTATACATGGCATCGTTCAAGGTGAGTGGCACCGAAGCCTTCCCTGTGTGCTGCTTGCATGCCCCTGTGTTCATTCTAACCTGACCCCCTGGGGACTAAGGAACCATGCCTGGGGGACACTGCAAGGACTCTGGGACTCCGGTGTCACCCAATTCCCCCCCTTTCCTCTGCTCCCCAAGATAACCCTTTGCAGCTAGAATCATAAAAGTTCAGGCTGGGCAAGCCCTTATTGAGCATCCAGCCCAAACTCTGCATTTCATAAATGGGGAAACTGAGGCCCATCGAGATGAAGTGACTTGCCACCAAATCACCCAGCGAATTAAGGCAGCTCCTGACTGCTGGTCCAGAGAGGCTTCCTGTGACCCCATTTGCAAACATCATCTTTGCTATTCAAAGCCCCCACCCCACCCTCCTAGGCAGAGTAGAGGGACACTGCTGGGAGTCAAGGGAACAGATACCCTGCCAGGTTCCCCCTCCCTCACCCTGATAAAGCCAGGCCAATATTCAGCCCTTACCCAAAGCCCAATCCCCTACAGATGCCCACCAGCCTCAGGGCCAGACACCCCAGGCACCTGGGGGTGGGGAGTGGGGGTGTCCCAAACACTGCCCTTGTCACCCAGGCTTGACCTTGGAGCTCCCAGAAGGGGAAAGGGATTGAAATATCAAGCATTTGATTTTCTCCCTCCAGTCCAGAGTGCCAATAAAAAAGGAGCTTCTTACCATCCCCGCATGCTCTGCTTCGGCCAAAGGCATCCCAGGAACTGGAGCCACCCCCACTGCCCTGGTGCCTGAGGACCGGCCCCCACACCCCAACCCCATAGCTTTTTCACGGCTTCCAGTTTTTGACTGCTTCTAGTTTGTGCTCTTCCCTGGGCCTGCAGCTCACATCTGTAGAGTTACCTCTCCAGACCCACCCTCAGTCAGTCTACACTGTGAGAACTCAAAGACTTTCTGTGGCTCCCCACGCCTGCATGAGAAAGGCCATTCTCCTCTGCCTGACGGTCAAAGCCTTCTGCGTATTTTCCAGTCTCCACTCCCAATTAAGAGCATGGACACTGGAGCCAGATGGCTTTAGTTTAAACCTGCTTCTGCTACTTTCCAGCTGTGTAACCTTAGGCAAATTACTTAATGTCTCTGTACCTCTGTTTTATCATCAGTAAAATGGGGCTAATAGCAATACCTTCCTTATAGAATTATTATGCATAGTAAATTAGTTGATACATGCAAAGCAGATAAAATAGTGCCTAGAATATAATAAGCCCTATGTAAATATTTGCTAAATAAATACATACTTACCCCTCACCCCATCCAACACACACTACACAATGACAAGCTTTTCTAAGAACCCATAGTGCAAGCTACAGTTGCCAGCAGAAAAGGGTTGGTGAGTGTGGGAGCTTCTGACATGGCCTTGAAGGACAGGGAGAAATTCCCCAGGGGAGAGCTTGGCCCTGGAGCGACCTAGGCAGCGGAAGCACAGGAACAGACCCGTGGCGGCTGAGAAGTGCATGCACGTTTGACTCAAGGCAAATGATGGGAGAGGTTACAAGAGCAGAAGCTGGAAGGACGAGGAAGGCCAGACCTTGGAGACCTGGATGCTGCGCTGCGAGGCCTCGGGAACGTGGACCCCTCATCCAGGAACTCCGCTGCGCGTGCTCCTCTCTGGCTCTCTGCGCACCCTGGCCCTGGCTCCATTCATGCAGCCATTCAACAGACACTTCCTGAGTTTCCGCTCTGCCGGCTCTGTGCTCCGCCCCAGACATACAAAACCAAATAGGGTGCATTTAGTCCCTATTTTGTGCTCCCCCAAAAAGCACAAAATCAAGAGGGAGAGAGAGCTGATTGGACAGCTAGAGTTCAGTGAGAAAGAAGCATGAGGCCCTGGAGGAGGCAGCAGCAGCTGAACTTGGGGGGAAGGCTTTCTCGACCAGGTGACACCTGAGCAGAACGGTGATGGGCACTGAGACTTTGGAGTGGGGGAAGTAAAGGAAGGATGTTCCAGTCAGGGAGAAGGCACGAGAGTGTGAAACTGCAGGCCTCCTTCAGAGAGCTGGCCTGCCACTGTAAGGGCAAAGGGCACGTGAGGCGCGGAGGGACCAAGAGGCAGGGACAGCTGCAGGGAGGCAGCGGTCAAAGCCGGCAGGGCCTGTGGACCAGGCCAAGGAATGTTACAGTCATCCAGGAGCCAAGGAGCTTCAAGGAGGACGTGGGGTGGGGAGGGGCACGAGTACAGCTACACTGTAGAGAGATGGTTGTCTTACTTTGGGTTGCCCCCACAGCAGAGCCTGAGACAGGGACATGAGTGGAGGTAGTTTATTTGAGAGGTGATCCCAGGAAGCAGCCGGGGCAGAGTGAGGAAAGTGAGACACGGAGGGCAGAAAAGACAATGACGTGTGCATCACGGAGGCGTTACCTCTGCAGGCAGCTGGGACTCAACCCAGCTGGGGACCTTCTGAGAAACCATTAATGAACCTCAAATTGTCAACAACTTTCATCGCCCCTTGCTTGAGGGTTGCCCCATGGGGGGCATTGACTCCTCCTACCCCCCCCCCCTTTGCACTTCCAGATGGTGCCTGGGCAGGGGCTGATTGGCCTTTGGGGCTTTGAACAAGCCTTGCCTGTTTGAAATAGGAAACTCACAGTATGCATGAACCTGTGCTCACAGCTGTTCTGAGATCAGGTGGCCCAAGGGGATGTGGGGGGTGGGGGAGGAGGCACAAAAATATCTGTGAAATCTTCCTGAATACAAGGCATTTCAGTTAGAATTAGGTCCAGCTGCAAATAACAGAAAAACAAAAAGATAGATAACGGTGACAAATAAGTTAGACATTTATGTCACTCTTGCATTGAAGAAGTCCAGAGAATTCGGTTTCTGGCTGATATCATCCATTCAGCTGTAAAAGATCATTATCCACATGGTTCAAGAGAGCTGCTAGGGCTCCAGCCATCATATCCATGTTTCAGGCAGCAGAACAGAAAGAGGAGAAAGAAGAGTATGTGCCTCCATTTTTAAGGAAACTTTCCAGCATTTGCACATGACACTTCCACTTATATCTTTTTGGCTAGAACTTAATCATGTTGCCATTCCTAAGTGCAAGAGAAGCTGGGAAATGCTGTCTTTTCGATTAGTGGGCATAAAGCTAACTAAAAATTGGGATTCTAAGGAATCCCCAATTCCTTAGAAATTGGACTAAGGAATGTAACTAAGGAATGGAGAGAGACTGGACCTAAAGACCCCTGCCACAAGGATGCTAGTTGGGAATCAGGAGACTAATTAGGAAGCAATTGTAGTAATCCAGGGGAGAGATGGCAAGGGCCTGAGTGAAGGAAGCAGGAATGCAGAGCGGAGAAGGGGCCGCATCTATCAAATGTCTGGGTGTGGATTCGACAGGACTTGGGGATGGATGTGGAAAGCAAAGGGGAGGATGTTCCAGCTCCTGACTTGGATAACAGGGTGAATGGAGATAACACCCACAAAAAAAGGAAAGACAAGAGGATAAACAGTTTGGGGGTGGGGGTGAGAGTTCAACATTGCATGTTGAGTTTGCAATGCCTGAGGGGCAGCCGGGGGGAATGTCCAGCAAGTAGACAGTCAGATGTTCAGGTTGTCAGGAGATGTACTTTGGCCAAAGAGAGCAATCAGTGGGGACATCAGCCATTGGAGTAGAGAGGAGTCCTCAGGGTGAGAAAGCAAAATCAGGAGGACGAAGACAAGAACAGAGCAGGAGGCCAACATCAGAGATGGGGGGCCCAGAAGGCTGACCTTTGCAGACTACATCAGAGGGTGGGAGAAGAGTCCGGTTGGGTATTTATCCCCAGGTCGGCTGTGTCCCTCCTCTGAAGGTGTCCGCTTCTGACGGGAAGCCGTCTTACAGCTACTGTCTTTGGGTTCTGGTAACTACTTGGCCTTCAGGCTTAGGGCTGGTAATGGCCTCTGATATTGTTAGTCTGCACTAGTCCCTGTTGGGCTCCTTTGATCCTTCCATACCTTGTAAATAGCCCCTTTATTAAACTCCTTAATTTAAAAGATAGGTAGATGACAGACAGATAGGATAGATGGAGAGACAGAGAGATGGATGATACATCGATAGATGATGGGTAGGTGGCACATGGAAGATGGTTGATGGATTAGTGGATAATAGGTTGCAGGGGAAGATGAGATCACAAGGGAAATTGAAAAGGAGCTGACAGGGAGGCAGGAGAAGACCCAGGATTCAGGAGAGGAGCGAGCTATGGTGTCAAGCATTGCCTTGGCATCAGTTAAGGGGAGGGCTGTGATGCATCCACCCATTGAGCTGGGCTCAAGAAGGTCAATGATGACCTCTACGAGCACAGTTCCATGTTGTGGGAGAAGCCAAATTGCAGTAGGTATTGAGATGAGGGGGAGACGAGGAAGTGGGGCCAACTTGCTTTCTCCCATATCGCCATCTCGCAAGCCTGGCTCACAGGTCCCCTCCTCCACATACTCTGAACCTCTCTGCTTCCTCTGTGTTCCCTGAGCATCCAGTTGGCCATCTGCCATGAATCGATGACTGAGCTCCCAGGGCAGGGGTCCACGGCTCTGAATATACAGTGTTATGGAAAGAGCACTGGACCTGGAGTCTAGAAACATGGGCTCAAAGCCCTTAAGATCGTCTGACCCACTCCCTTCAAGTTCCTGAAAAGGAAACACACCTTGTCTGACTTGGCCAGTCACAGGCTTCAGGGCCCCTGCCCAGTGCCCTACACCACACAGTGGGCCCTCCCAGCTGCCCTTCCCTGGCGAGGCTGTGGGCTCCTCACTGATCAGCATCTTCAAATCACCACAGCTGTCCTGCCGCCACCCTCACCTGCTTCCAACAAAATGTAGGGGTGTCCCATTTCCCCCTGGTTTGGTGGTCACGGGGCTCCCTCCCTCCCACCATCTCTGGGACTGGCCAAGGCCAAAGGCAGTGTCTGTAACAAGGTAATACCCAGCCTGTTCCTGGGGGCACGTGCAGCAGCCCTGCTGCTCCCACTCAGTCACCCTGGGCCGTCACCCCCTAGACCCGACACTCGGGCCAAGGTACAGGCCAGGGCTGCAGCAGCCAGGAGGCTGATGTTCGTGGGACATCCCGTGTTAGACGCTGTTGTAGCATGGGACTCACATCAACTCCATCCTCACAACCAGCCTGCAGGACCTGTGCTATTGTCTTACGGACTAGGAAACCAAGAAAGATCAATCTGTGCAGTAAATTGACATCCTTGGACCCAAATCTCTTCTCTTGGCAAAATCACGAGATAAGGAACATGGAAGGAGAAGGCAGTTAATTTTACTGGCGTGCCAGTAAGGTTTTTACGGCAGGGCCATGAGGTAGGTATATTTTATGGCTGGTAAGACTGAGGCCAAAGACTGAGGCGCAGAGAGAGTGGGGATGGCCCAGGGGGTTAGTGCTGGAGCACGGAGCTGTGATTTAAACCCAGGCCTCCTGGAGACAGACAGGGCCCTCTTAGCCCTCTTCTGTTTAATCTGCTTGAACACCCACAGCTCTGAGACGCAGGTGATGTTGTCCCCATTACACAGGTGAGAAAACTAAGTCAGGCAGGCTGGAATGTCTTGCCCAAGGTTGCTCCACACACATCAGACCCGAGAGCTGGAGAGTGCAGAGGGGAGGAGTGGACATTGGGGACAGAGCGGGAATTCGAACTCAGAGCTCAGCTTTGAAGCCTCTGCTTCCTACCCACTCCAGCAGGGAAAAAAGGATTGGGGAATGGAAGGGTTTTCTCTGCCCCTTGGATTGTGCCCCAGATTCTATAGTTTTTACACCCTCCTCCCCACCCCTGTACCATGGGCACAGCGATCCTTCCCCTGCCAGCCTGAGTACCCAGCTGTGAGCAGTGGAAAGTCAGGGGTGGGAAGCCTGGGGCATTCGCAGGCTCACCCTCTGAGCTCCGTGGTCTCTGCTGGGAGAGGCAGGAGGATGGAGACTGGACTCTGTAGTCACTGCCTCCTCATCCATCCTGCTCCACTCTGCCTCACTGCCAGCAGGACCCAGAGCCACCGCTCGGAGCGCTCAGGGGGAGCCAGGAAATGGCTCAGCTTCTTGGAAAGGTGAGTCACTCATGATACCCAGAGAGGCAGCTGACTCTTTTCTGGGCCCTAGCAGAGGTCGCCCTTGAGCAAGCCTGCCCTTTGAATCTCCCTGGGTGATGACCAGTCTAGAAACCTGTGCCTTGGAGACTTCAAGACGGGACACGTCCCCTCTCCCTAATTAGTTGGCAATAACATCCACCCCTCGCTCAGAGTTGTCCCCCCCGATCCGACCCTACAGAGAGATGGCTTCACGCTCCTATTCAGGACCCTGCAAAACGAACTCCAGCTGCCGCCTGTCATGACAGGAAGCCTGCGTCTTGAGGTCTTTGACTCTCTCCTCCACCTTCCCAAACACTCAGAATGGCTTGTTCCTCCCACCCCAGGGAAGGGAGGGGGTCTGCCTCACCTGGGGGAAACATCTGGAAAATCACTCCAGAGAGACTTGAAATAAACCCAGATGTTTCTGAGCAGCCATCTTGGTGGTAAGCTCTGGCGGGGGTGGGAGGGGAACAGAATCAAACACATGTGGGTTTAAATGCTGTGACTTTGGGGACTCTCATCTCTCTGAGCCTCAGTTTTCTCATCTGTAAAATGGAATTGGCTTTTAGAAATGTTGGGTAACGGTGGTGGTGGTGTCCCTTTGGGCTGTGTGAAAACTAAAGAAAATAGCATGTGGGAAAGTGCTGAGCCTTGTGTTTATTCCTCATTCCCCCACGCACTGCTGCCACCTCAAGCTATGTGGTCCCACAGCCTCCCGCAGGCCCCCAGGCCCAGGCTCAGCATCCCCAGCGCCCAGGACACCTCCCCTCAGGCTGTGGGCACGCCTCTTTCTGGTCTTATGTTGTTGGCCAATTCCTGCTCTCACCCCTGGACGAATGTCTTTTCTCTATACATTGAATTCCTTCTCAGGATCATAGGCTTTTGGAGAAAGCATTTCTTACTGTCAGCTCACACCTCAAGACAGTGGGGGGAAGCTCTTAATCCCATGATTCATACAGCAAGAGGGTGGCAGAGCCCGAACCTGAGCCCAGGGCTCACGGCTGCTGACCGGACCCACACACAGCCCTTGCCTCGTGGGGCTGTGGCTCAGACAGAAGCCTCAGCTGGCATCCCCCACGCCCGAGGGCCCTCAGGGTGTCTCAGAGGCCAGCCGGGGCTGGGCATGGTTACGAACTTTTATTTCCACCTCTGAAAATTCGTGTCGACTTGGGAGATTTTAACCAAGGCCGAGGGACCCCGCATGAGTCCGTCCACTAATGGCCATGCAGTCTGCACGGCTCTTCTGCCCACTGGATGCAGTCCCCAGCTCTCAAACATGGAGAAACTTCCTGAAGAATTCAGCACTTCCGCAGGACTCAGCCCCAAAGAAGGCAGTGGATGATGCTTCAGAGAAGGTGAGTGGCTCACTAGAGTCATAGGACCTGTGGGAGGCAGAGTCAGGGTGAACTTCTCTCTCTGCACCACGCTCTGCCTCCACGGGCAACCAACCTGTAGTGTGAGCCCAAACTTTCCTTCTAGAAAAGTCCATTGACCATTTTACCCACGAGCCTCTACAACGTGACAGGAAACTGGACCCTAGAAATCCAGAGAAATCAGCTCCTGTCATATTATTATATATTCAACCATACGTTCTGCTTGACAATTAAGATCCTCCAACATCCGAATAACCCTAAGAGCTTTCTCAAAAGGCAGATGTCTTGGCCCCACCCGGGCTACAGGGACAGAATTCCCCAGGGAGGCTCCAAGCTTGTCTGTTCCTGAGAAGGGCGGATCTGATGCAGAACCAGGGCTGGGAACCACCAACTCAAAAATTAACATAGGAAATGTGGACCTGATGAGCACCTGCTAGATCCCCAGGGGTTTTCTCAGCTCTGTGCTGCTGATGCGGAAAGGGAGCCACATAGCAGGTAAGAGGCAGGACCAGGAGGGGCATCTGGGTCTCTCTGACCCCCAACCCCAGCCTTTCCTGTCTCCCAGATACCCAGTGCTACGATGCCACAGGCCCTGGGATAACAGACCCTAAGCTGTGGGAGGAGGGAGTGGGGGGTGGTGAGGAGGGGCCACTGGGGAAGGACGGAGGACAAGGAATGTCTCTTGGAAGCGCTGACCCTTGAGCTGGGCTTTGAATGATCCTGGGTACTTCCATCTGGCACCCAAACTGCCCCTGCACTAGCCCACATCCATGCTGTGTGCCGAGCTGTGCTTGGTGCTCGGGCCAGGAGAAACCAGACACGTTCCCTGCCCTCGGAATGCTCAGAGCCTCATCTTCTGCCTTTCTGAGCCTCCCATTTTCCCGGCAGCCCCTCTCTCCACTACATCCCTCCCCGCCTCTCTGCTGCCTGGGGTGGTGGGCTCCCAGAGTGCCAGGGCAGGGACCACCTGCCCACCGTCAGGGAGCCAGGCCTTGTTTGTCTGTGTGTCGTCCGGGAAATGGGGGAGCTCCAGGCACAGAGCTCAGGGAGGGCTGAGTAGGCCCTGCCCAGCCTGGGGAGGCTGGCCCCGGCTCAGAGCCCCAGGGTGAGTCAGGGCACCCCGACATCTGAGAAACTGGATAATAACACCCACTTCCCAGGGAAGTCAGGGAGAAAGATGAGATAAGAAGAGAAAGTGCTTTGAGCTCCTTGGAAGAAAGGAGCCAAGGAAGCCATAAAGGTACCCAGGGTATTATTACCGCTTCATTACCGCTTCAATTAAAGGGGCACGCAGCTGTCCTGCACCCCACACGCTGCTGTGTGTTTAATATAATTTCATTTTTATTATCGACAGCTAAGCCTGCGAATGTGCCCCAAGTCATTGCTACATGCTAATTCCCCTCTTCAGGGTGGGTGGGGTCCCCCTCCTCCCCCAGGCCAGGAAATGGTCCCGCCCGCCCGGGGAAGGGGGCTGCGCACCCACCCCCCGCCAGGCACGTCCCAGCTCCTGGTCCCCAGGTTCCCCAGGAGCTTTGGGGCCAAGCCCCCGCACCTGATTCCACTCTCCTTCCCTTTAGCCCACCCCTGCCTTTCCAGTTGGAGCAAGGAGAGCGCAGTGAACTCCTACTGGGCGCTGGGTTCTGGGGGAGCCAAGGTCACTCACACTTCTTCCTTCCCCAGCCAGCGCTGAGCATTTGGCTCCTGGGCCCACAGGAAACTCACTGTTTGAGGGACACTGACCCCCCAAACAGCCGCAGAAGGACACATAAATACATATTACAATAATGTCCCCCACCTCACCCCCAGGGCTGGGGTGGCTCAAGGGAAGAAAGAATTACATCTGCCTTAGGGCAGGGCTGGCAAGAGAGTGGTGTCTCTGGCTGGGAAGGGTTTCCAGGTGAGCTTGATTTTATCAGGGCAGAGGGAAGGAAAGGCACAGCAGGCAGAAGGAAGCGAGCAAGCAAAGGTGGAGGGAAGAGAGGTGGGAGTGCCTGGGGCACGGAGCAGAGCAGCTGGGGAGGTGGGGGCCGGGGAGGTGCGAGCCAGGGCGGGGAGGGCTGGAGAGCAGGGCTGGAGGGCAGGTGGCAAGTACCTCCGGTGCCACAGCTGTCCTGCCAGGCAGCGATGGATGACAGAACTCCCTGTGAGCCCGGCGGGCCAAGGGCTTTCCTTGCAGTAACTTCCTTGATCCTCAAAACAGTCGTAGGAGGCGGGAACTATTAGCATCCTCATTTTGCAAGCTACGACACTGCGGTCAAGATCACCCAGCTGGCAAGACCGAGATGCTGGCGCGGAGGGGCCCTGGCTCTTAACCAAAATATGGGGCTTGTTTGAGGACGGGAGCGGGGCACCTAGATGGAGGGGAGGAGGGAAAGGAGGGGACGGGGCAGACTGCAGGCTCCGGGCTTCCGAAGCGGTCCGTGGGGAGAAGGCAGGACACCTGGGGAGAGGAAAGCTGCGAGGAGCAACGAGGCTCCGGTCAGTGCTGAGCGGAGTCGTGGGAAAGCAGAGCTGGAGACACCCTTGCAGAAAACCATCTGGCCAGGAGCAGCCACCTCCTGCTTGACCACCTGTCCCCCTATCTCTGATAAGAGCTCGATGGTTGTCCACTGAGGAGGCCCCCCACACCCCACTTTTCATCCACAGGGTGGGGGTGGGGGTGTGACCTCGACCCCGCCCCCAGCCTCCACCCTCCATTGCCCCTGTGGGCACCTGCTAAGGGCCAGGTCAACCTGAGCCCTCCCTCCACATGGGGCCAGTCTGACTCCAGGCTGAGGCCTTAGTCAGAACGTCTAGGAACATTTTCCTGGGACTGCGAGCTGCAAGGTTAATAGACGCCCAGAGCTTCTGGGATACGACCTGGAGAAAGCCAGCCTGAGAATGAAGCTAACTCAGAGCCAAGTGGTGAAGGACACTGTTTAAACCCCTGGATCCCACCGGAACGGAAGCCGCCCTACTTCTCAGCTTCACGGTTACAAGAACCAAGACGCTCCCTTTTATAAACAGGCCAATGTGAGTTTCTAACACTTGCAACCAAAATGATCCTGGATCAACTTGGTCCAAAGGCTTCCTTTCCCACTGGGGTGACTAGGACCTGGAGTGTGAATGATTTGCTAGCCCACACAGGCAGATGGGCCTCCTGCTGTAGTGCCTCCCCACCCCAAGCCCCACGGGTCACCCAGGGTGAAAAACAAGATTCCTGTACCAGCCTGGCCTTTTCTATACCACTTTTTCTCCAAGACATGTCCCTCCAATGCCAGTCCCTGGGGGTACATCGGGAACCCTGCACACCCTTATCCACCTACCACCCGTACCATTATTTCTTTCATATTTGTCTTTAAATCAACTCAGTTTTTTTCCTAATGTGAATGCATTTATTTTTAAGTATGATTTTGTGTCACCATCATATGGGGAAATGCAGTATCATTTGCCATAAAAATGCACACATTAATGTGCCACACTAATGAAGGATGTTTATGTGGGAGGTTGTGGGAGGTGTAGGAGGTGGGGAACATGGGAATCCCTATATTTTTTGTGTAACATTTATGTAATCTAAGTATATTTTTTAAAAAATAAAAAATTAAAATTAAAAAGTTAACAAGTAAAAATATAAAACAAAAATACAAAAAAAAAAAACCCAAAAACAAAAAACACCTTCACTGTTCATTAAATGAAGGCTGGATTCCAGAGCCTGAGATTCACCCTCCCTTTGTTAAAAAGGGCAGCACGTGAGTCTTAAAGACCTTTGACCGGTGCCTCGCCTGGAGCCGCCTACCAGGCCTGCACACCCATCTCCCAGCTGCTGGCAGCTCACAGCGCACCCTGGTCCAGAGAATTGCCTCTGTGGGGAGTCAGGGGCTGTCTGGCAGGGGGCTCCCCCAATCAGCACCAAAACCCAGCCCTGCTGCCTCCAGCAGGGCTCCACTCTGGGCTGCTATTCAGGCTCCAGAGCTGTCCGTGGGGCCAGGCTGAGACTGGCCTTCAGCTGACATCACGTCTTGGCTGAGCTTCTGCCCCTGCCCTAACCAACTTCCCTCACTTCTCTCACTTTCTCCTGAGAACCCGCCCTCAATAACTCGATTGCTCAAGAAAGCCCATCTCAGGCTCTCTTGCCAGGCTGCCAGCAGAAAAAAATTAGCCAACAGACCGTTGAAAGGAATCAGGCAACACAGGGCTGTGGCTTCGAGCAAAGTGGTAAGGAGGTAACGCTTTACACGCACTGTCTCATTAAGTCTTCAGTGCCTGTTCTGGGTAGTAGTATGGGCTGCGCTTTAGAAATGAAGAAACAAAGGCATCAGGAGGTGGGTTACTTGCCTAAGCTCACACAGGCCAGGGTCGGGACTTGAACCCAGACCCGTATGACTCTGGAGCTGCTCCTGTCTATAGTGGTCATGCCTGGAAAGATGAGTCCCGCTGGGAGCCCCAAGACACTGGCAAGCCTGGCAGTCTGGGGCTCAACGAAGTTCCAGCCCTGCCCCGGCCTCGAGATCACTATGTGAATTTAATTTCTCTGGGCCTGAGTTTCTGCTTCTGAAAAGCAATGAGAGAAGCAGTCTACATATCTCTCACCTCTTCTTCCAGGGTACTTTGTACATCCTTCTGTAAAATGTGAAAAAAATAAAATTTCATTTCATTGTAGTAACATATATACAACTCAAAATGTCCCATCTTAACCACTCTCAGATGCACAATTCAGTGTTATTATTTACATTTGCAATCTTGTGCTACCATCAACATCCATCACCCCAAATGTTCACCCCCTCAAAGAGAAACTCTGCACCCCTCCAGGAACAACTCCCCCTGCCCTTCTCCTACCACCTGGGAATCTGTCATCCACTGTCTCTATGAATTTGCTTATTCTAGATATTTCATATAAGCAAGTAAAATATAAAATTCTGTTTTGCACACGTGGCTCTCCACTTAGCATGCTAGCCCCGTGAGGACGGTGGCCGTGGTTTATTCGTCTGTACTCACTCAGCACCCGGTGCAGGGCAGGCACAGAAAACGGTGGTTGACGTGCAAAGAATATAAGTATGGAG
>JAQZBX010075044.1:0-14658 GCA_029593785.1 Cabassous unicinctus
CTGTATAGGAAATGACTATAACTCTAGGTATCTTTGGTCAACCTTAAGAGATATAGCAGGGGGGCAGATGTGGATCAAATGGTTGGGCGTCTGTTTCCCACATGGAGGGGCCTGGGTTCAATCCCCGGGACCACCCAGTAAAAATAAAAAATAGAAAAATATAGACGGCACGCGGGTGTGCCATCAGGCCCCACGCACAAGTGTGCCGCCAGGCCCCGCCGAGTCACGCAGCAAGATGATGACGTAACAGGAGAGTGACACAAGGGAGAGCCAAGATGAGACATGCCAAAAAACTAGGAACTAAGGTGGTGCAGGTGGTAGGACGCCTCTCTCCAACATTGGAGGTTCCGAGGATCGAGTCCCGATGAAGACAGGAGGAGAAGGATGAGAAGAATGGGCAGAAAACAGACACAGAGAATTGCCCGGCAAATGGACACAAAAACAGCAAAGACCAGGGGGAAGGGGGAGGTAAAAATGAACAAAAGTAAATAAATAAATAAACCTTTAAAAAAAAAAAGGTTAAAAGTTTACAGGAACAAAAAAATGTTTATATATACATTTTAAAACATTTTATTGATTAGCTACGTGGCTCCAGGTGTGCTAGAATTAAGGCTGTAAAGAAGAATATTCACAGTCACTGCGTGCCAGGGCCTCAATCTAGTGGAAGAGACAAACAAATGGGAAATTACAATACAATCATCACCATAATAGTAGTTGTCCTATATTATTGCATTCTTACTATGTGCCATGTACTATTCTAAGCACTTTATATTTTTAACTTATTTGATGCTTATTACAACCATCTGAGGTAGGTACTATTATTGTCCTCAACTGAGGAAACTGAGAAAAAGAGCTGTTAAGCAGTTAAACGTGCTTAAATTCACCCAGGTGATAAGTGGCAGTTGGGATTCAAACCTAGGCAGTCTGGTCTGTATTGCCTCTTTGATAAAAATAAGTAATGGGCAAAACTTATTGAGTGTTCCACCCTGGTCCCCTAGTACCAAACACTTTCTCCCTATCCCAATCCCATTAGAAGCCAGTTTGGTGAGTATTCTTCCAAATTTTTATACTTTTATTCTATGCTTATAAAAATATATAAATTAAATGTGATCATCATTTAGGTTTTTTTTTTTAAGATTTATTTATTCTCCACAAACTTGCCAGAGTTCTTTCTAAAATGTAAGTTCACTCATTTTATTCCTTTGATCAAAACTCTCCAATGGTTCCCAACCTCTCTCAAGGTACAAGAAGGCTCTCACAATGTCTTACATGGCCCTGCATGATCAAACACCTTACCATCTCTTTGGCCTCTCTTGCTATCACTTTCCCCCTCACTTACTCACTCAATCCACAGCAGCCTCCTTGCAGTTCTACAAATTGATTGCCATACTCCTGCCTCAAAACCTTTGCACTTGTAATTCCCTATGCCTGGAATGTTCTTCCCCCAGATATCTACATGGCTCCCTACATCTGTTCATTCAGATCTCTATCAAATGCATCTTATGAGAGAGGCCTTTCCTTAATCTACACAAAACAGAACTCCAACCCCATTTGTATTTCCTCCCCTTACTCAGCTTTACTGTTCTCCATAGCTCTTAAAACCCTTTGAAGTACTGTATACTTATTTGTCTCCCTTCACTAGAATGTAAGCTCCATCAGAGCAGGACATTACCTGTTTTATTCATAGGCCTATCTCCAGCACTGAGAATAGTGCAACATATAGTGGGTGCTGAAGAAATATTTGCTGAATGAGTGACTGACTGATTGACTAAATATATTAATCTTTTAAAGGAGTTATCCACACATACTTTTCTCTACTCTCTTACCTTTCATTCACTCTAAAGGGGTTAAAACCCACTCTAAACTGGATTCCACCCTCATTATTTCACTGAAACTGCTCTTATCAAAGTCAGCAATGACCTCCAAGTTGCCAAATGAAGTAAACATGTTTCTGTCCTTATTTTATTTGACATCTCGATAATACCGACATAATACTCTCCACCCGTTTCTTGAACATTATTATTATCTTTATTTTTTAGGAGGTACCAGGGATTGAACCTGAGACACTGTACATGCGAAGCAGGTGCTCAACCACTGAGCTACACCTGCTCTGCTCTTGAACATTGTTTACTCAAAATTTTTATGACATTAGATTCAATTGGTTTCACAGTTTCTTCTCAGTTTCTGCTGCCAGATCTTTCTCTTTACCAAAACTTCATTACTAGAATTTTTCAGGGCTCAAGGTAGAACCCTTCTTTATACTCTCCCTAAATGAATCCATTCATTCTTGTTGCTTTAAACTTTCCTAAGTACAAATTACTGTACAAACTTTTCCTCAAATTAGACCCATGTACTCATCTTCTGACTTAACATCTCTACCTGACTTTCTCCCAAGCATTCCTTACCTATACCTACGTAATCACCAAATCTGTTCCATCTGTATCTTACTCCACTCAGTGAGAACCACAAGAGTTTTCCCTCCATTTCTTTCACTCTACCCTCACACAACCAATCCAGCAACATCCATGCCTCTACCTCCAAAATATATCTTAAACCTATTTATCAACTCCTTTATACTTTCACTGCCACAATCTCTAGTTCAAGGCATCATATCATCATAGGCTCCTCCTAACTGGTTTCCCTACTTCCACCACAGCACCCATCTAACCAATTTTCCACATAGCAGCCAGCTAAATCTTTTGAAAATGCAAATTAAATCATATCAGTTTCTGCTGAAAATCGTCAGTGATTTTTCAGTGGTTATGCCAAATAAAATCAAAGTTCTTCAGAAGCGGATGTGGTTCAAGCACTTAAGTGCCTGCTTGCCACATGGGAGGCCCCAGGTTTGGTTCCTGGTGCCTCCTAAATAAGATGAGCTGATGCAACGAGCAGGGAGCAGATGTGGCTCAAGTGGTTGGGCACCTGCCTCCCAGATGGGAGGTCCCGGGTGCGGTTCCCAATGCCTCCTAAAGAAGATGAGCAGACAACGAGCAGACACAATAAGCAGACAGACAAGGGAGCCATTTCAGGGGGAAAAAACAAACAAACAAACTAAAAACCAACTCAGGGAAGCTGATGTGGCTCAGTGGTTGAGTGTCGGCTTCCCACATACAAGGTCCTGGGTTCAATCCCCAGCCCCAGGTACCTCAAAAAAAAAAAGTTCTTCACTAGACCTGCAAGACTCTACATGTCACCCCAGGGTATTTACACTTATTTCTTTTGCCTGTGGTGTTCTTGCCCCAACTCTTATTATAGCTGGCCAGCCTTCCTTAATTGCGCATCCTAAAGTAGATTTTACCTATAATTTCAGAGAGCTTTCACAGTTTTTCCTCAATTTATTGTTTTGATTAATATCTTTCTCCCACTGCTGGCCTTTAGTCTTTAAGAAAAGAGAACATACCTGTTTTGTTCTTCATCACTCTATACACAAGTCCTTACAAGTTCCTCATATACAGAAAGGCATTCAATACATACCTGCTGAATTTCTATTTATTTATCAATTTTATATCTTACAGTAAAATTTCATAGTCTATTAAATATATGTCCTGCACATTTCTAATTAAGATTATACCTAGTCATTTTGTATCATTTGTTACTATTGTTGTGATTCTTTTTCTATTATATTTTCAAACTGGTTTAGGAAATCTATTTATTTTTCAAGTTTACCTTATTCTTGTTTAGTTTACTAAATTCTTCTTAAACTACTAACTTTAATTGATTCTCCTAATTTTATTTTTTCCTTTCTAATATGTATGCTTCTCATTTCATCTCATATTGCAATAATCAAGACATCTTTAAATAATAAAGGAGACAGCAGTCATCCCTGTTTTGGCAGAAAATACTCTGCCATTTCACAACTAAAATAACGTTGACTGGTTGTTGATAAATAATCTTGATCATGTTAACAAATATCACCCAGTCTTAAGATTTTTACCGTTTTAATTTTTAAGAAACTCATTTCTTGTAAGATTACCAAAAAGTTTTTTCCTTCTCCAAGTATTGTAATTGTTTTTATACCTTATTTGCTTCCCACGAAGTCTTCCCTGTTGGTTTGAAATTATAATCGAAATAATGATATGAATGTTCTGAATCTCTAGAAGGGAAATCTAAAATAGCTGTGGGGAAAAAAGCAGGGATGTTTACATGACAGTTTGTCCAATGCCAAATAACTTTTAAATGTTATATTCTATTTACAATTTACTTACAATAATTTTCAATTGATTCCTCAGACTCAGCTATCACTTGAAAATGGTCTTCAATATTAAAGCCATTATCTTTTGGAAAGTTTCCTTTATCTGGGAACTGCAAAACAGATTCATTTATCACTTTAGTTAGTAAACACATAAACACACACACACTTACATATATACATAGTTTATGGATATAAATTTAAGAAATAGAAATCAATAGAAATAAATATGTTATGAAGCCAGTTCTATTCAGGGAAAGTACATAACTGATGAAGTTATGGTTCATCAATTTCTATGATTCACATTTTATTTTACATCTTAATGTTACTGAAACAGGGATGTGTCTTAAAAGTGATGGCATTTGTACATGTCTATAGCCCAGGCAGCAGTCATGACTTAGTTGTCATTGCCCGTGAATGTACAAATATAGTCAGTCACACTGCTCAAAAAATGCTCACTTAAATATGAGTTTGTGCACTGTTACTATTAGACATGTTAAGTAACTTTGTTGTTTAAATAGCTTTAAAAAAAAAAAAAGATTACATCATGATTTAGTATTGAAACAAAAAGTTATTGTGTTCACATAAAGGCAAGATAGAACAGTGTGATATAATAAATATTTATGCCTAAATAAATCTAAAAGCAGTCTCTCAATAAATTTAACATTAAAAGTCTAAGTGATACAGCATATTATAATGTATAATTGACTACTTTTCCTTCTTAGTGGCATATAACATAATGGTGCTTCTTACAATCTGTGATACTTTCTTAAGTTTGATGAATTACAAAATATTTTTTAAATGTTCACAGACTGCTATGTGTAAGCAATCTCTCACACTTATTCAATAAATCACATATCTTTGTTGGTAGGTATAGTCATTTTGCTTTAGAACATTCTTGATAAACTTAGGATACAATATGTATGAGCATAACTGACTTATGTGAAGATAATTAGAAAACAAATGGCCAGTTTTTAGGACACCAGGTGAAGGCTGGACACCGCCAAGAGGAGAGAGGGACAAAGGAGGGGAATCACTACCACAGAACTGTGAGTTGAAATGAGCGGCTGCTGCTGCCGGCACCCTCCCCCACAATAAAGACACTAGAATACTCAGGCCTCTAGGCCCGCGGCTACAAAGGGGGCTCCAGGGATCCACCACCCCAGGAAAGGGGAGACAGAGGGACACAGCCTAAGGCTGACTCAGCTTCTGACCCACAAATTTGGTCTGCTGTGTCCCAGGAGCCCTTCCAAGTTGGGTGGGGCCGTGCCATTGTTGCCTTGGGAGCCAGCAAGGGGCTAAAGATATACAACCCTCCCAATCTTCTTCTCTACTAACCAGGACTGATTGTTGAGTACACCAAGGGGAGTGGAAATATTTCCTACCCCAGAAAAGGGAGGGAGCTGCCAGAGAAGGCTAGAGAACTGTCTCTGAGAAAGTTTGAATTACAAGGCTCTTAGCCTCCAGATAGGAAGCTTTATCACATTGATCCCGACTATGTTGCAACAAACACACTCCTACCAGGCACTGAACTGAGAGGGCTGCCAAAGAGTGCCATCTGCTAGTAGACCAAGGAGTGCATGTGAGAAATTAAAAATAACAGAGGTTTTTTTCCACCCTTTATAGCCACCCTCCCCAAGGCCCTAAGAAGTGGGTCTGCAAGTGGGTCCAGAGCCCAGTTTTGAGCAACTAGCAGGGATAATCCTAATGATGCAGGCTGAGCCAAGAACCAAAGAGCAGTAACACACGGCCTTCCACCACTAAATCCATACAAAAGAGAAAGAAATTGACCATCTGAGTAAATTACACACTAATCAGATGCCTAGACATCAGAAAAAAATTAGGAGCCATACTAAGAAAATGGAAGACATGGCCCAAGAAAAGGAATATATCAAAGCCCCAGAAGAGACGCAGGATTTGAGACAATTAATTAGCAAGATGTGCACAAATTTCCAAGATCAAATTAATGAGTTGAAAGACAATATGCCTAAAGAGATAAACAACATTAAGAAGACACTGAGCAAGCACAAAGAAGAATCTGAAATCCTGCACAGAAAAATAACAGAGCTCATGGGAATGAAAGACACAATAGGTGAGATCAAAAACAAATTAGAGGGAAATGGATGTGGCTCCAGAGTTTCAGTGTCCGTCTACCATATGAAGGGACCGGAATTTGATCCCCGGGACCTCCCGGTAAAAAAACAAACAAACAAAAAAAAAAAACAAAAACACATTAGAGGCATACACCACATTAACAAATGGAAGGAAAACCACATAATCATCTCAATTGACACAGAAAAGGCATTTGATGAAATCCAGCATCATTTTTTGACAAAAACACTTCAAAAGATAGAATAGAAGGAAAATTCCTCAATACGATAAAAGACATATATGAAAACCCCACAGCCAACAACGTGCTCAACAGGGAAAGGTTGAAAGCTTTCCCTCTAAGATCGGGAACAAGACAAGGATGACCACAGTCACCACTGTTATTCAGTATTGTGCTGAAAGTTCTAGCTAGGGCAATTAGACAAGAAAAAAACTTTAATGCATCCTAATAGAAAAAGAGGAAGTAAAACTCTCACTATTTGCAGATGACATAATCTGGTATTTAAAAATTCTGCAGTATCCATGACAAAGCTACTTAAGCTAATAAATGACTTCAGCAAAGTGGCAGGATACAAGATCAACACACAAAAATCAGTAACGTTTTTGTGCACTAGTACTGAACAATCTGAGGAGGAAATCGGGAAAAATTCCATTTACAATAGCAACAAAAAGACTCAAATACCTAGGAATCAACCTAACCAAAGAAGTACAGGACCTATATGCAGAAAACTACAAAACAATGTTAAAAGAAATTTTAAAAGACCTAAACAAATGGAAACACATTCCACGTTCATGGATTCCATTTACAATAGCAACAAAAAGATTCAAATACCTAGGAAACAACCTAACCAAAGAAGTACAGGACCTATATGCAGAAAACTACAAAACAATGCTAAAAGAAATTTAAAAAGACCTAAACAAATGGAAAGACATTCCATGTTCATGGATTGGAAGAATAAATATTGTGAAGATGTCAATCTTACCCAAACTGATTTATAGAGTCAATGCAATACCAATCAAAATTCCAACAGCCTATTTTACAGAATTAGAAAAGGCAATTACCAAATTTATTTGGAAGGGAATGTGCACCTGAAGAGCCAAAAGCATTCTAAAAAAGAAGAGCGACATGGGAAGAACTTCACTGCCTGACCTTGAAACATATTACAAGGCTACAGTAGTCAAAACAGCATGGTACTGGCATAAAGTTAGACACATTGATCAGTGGGATAGAATTGAGAATCCAGAAATAAACCCTCACATATAAGGTCAACTGCTTTTTGACAAACCTAGCAAGTCCACGTTAACTGGACAAAACAGTCTCTTCAATAAATGGTGCTGGGAGAACAGGATATCTATAAGCAAAAGAATGAAAGAGGACCCCTATCTCACCCCCTATACAAGAATCAACTCAAAATGGATCAAAGATCTAAATATAAAAGCCAGGACCATAAAACTACTAGAAGAAAACGCAGAGCAACATCTTCAAGACCTTGTAGCAGGTCGTGGTTTCTTGGACCTTACAGCGAAAGCACGTGCAACAAAAGAAAAAATAGATAAATGGGACCTCCTCAAAATTAAACACTTTTGCACCTCACAGGACTTTATCGGAAGGGTTAAAAGGCAGCCAACTCAATGGGAAAAAATATTTGGAAATCACATATCTGATAAGGGTTTAATATCCAGGATATATAAAGAGATGTTACAACTCAACAATAAAAAGACAAACGACCGAATTAAAAAATGGGCGGAAGACTTGAATAGACATTTCTCTAAAGAAGAAATACAAATGGCAAAAAAACACATGAAGAAATGCCCAACATCACTCATGATTAGGGAAATGCAAATCAAAATTACAATGAGATATCATTTCACACCTATCAGAATGGCCACTATTAAAAAGACAGAGAACTTTTGGAGAGGATGTGGAGAGATAGGAACACTTCTTCACTGTTGGTGGGAATGCAGAATGGTACAGCCACTATGGAGGATTGTTTGGCAGTTCCTAAAGAAGTTGAAATTGCCACGGATATTTGTGTGCATGTGTGCAAATTGATAAGCTAATTCTAAAATATATATGAAAATGCAATAAGCTATTAACAAGGTGAGAAGATTTAAAGGTGCATGCACACCCATGTTTCATAAGACAAAAAGAATTCTAAAACTACAGACCAATGAATCAAAATAGAGACCAGAAATAGACACATAATATATGAACACTTGATTTGTGGAAAAGAAGGCAATGCAAAGCAATGGAGAAAAGACAGCCTTTTCAGTAAATGCTAGGTCAATTGGATGTCCAAATTGGAGAAGAAATGAAACTTTTTCCTACTTCAATACATAAAAATCAATTCCAAGTGAACTGTTGGTTTGAATGTGAAAGGTAAAATAATAAAGCTTCTAGAAGATAATATGAGAGAATATCTTTATAACCTTAGGGTACAGAAAAACAAAAAAATCTAGTCATAAAGGAAATAACTGATGAATTGATTTAACATTAAAAATTATAAGCTTCTATTTGGAAACCATATGTGATAAGGGTTTAATATACAAAATACACACAGAAATCTTACAACTCAACAATAAAAAACAAAAAATCTAATTAAAAAATGGGAAAAAGACTTGAATAGACATTACTCCAAAGATATACAAATGGTCAATAAGCTCATGAAAAGATGCTCTATGTCATTAGCATATGGGAAAGGCAAATCAAAACTACTATGAGAAACCATCTCATACACACTAAAATGGCAATTTAAAAAAATGAAAAATTACAAGTGTTGGAGAGGATGGGGAGAATAGGAACACTTGATCATTGTTGGTGAGAATGTAAAATGTTGCAGCAACTATGGAAGACAGTTTGGCAGTTTCTCAGAAAGTTAATTATAGGCTTACTATGTAACCAAGCAATCCTACTTCTTCAGTATGTGCCCAAAAGAACTGAAAGCACTATGAACACCAATGTTCACAGTGGCCTTATTTACATTTACCAAATGAAGGAAGCAGCACAAGTGTCCATCAACTGATAAATGGATAGACAAAATGTAATATATACATACAATGGAATATTATCCAGCCATAAAAAGGAACGAAGTTCTGACAATGCAACAACATGGATGAACCTTGACGATATTATGCTGAGTAAAATAAGCCAGACACAAAAGGAAAATATTGTATAATCTCACTGATATGAATAATTAGAATAAGCAAACTCATAGAGTCAGAATCTAAAATATAGGTTCCTGGGGGCAAGGTAGGGATAGGGAATGGGAAGCTAAGGCTTAAAACGTCCAGGTGTTCTATTTGGAACAATGGAAATGTTTTGGTGATGGTAGTAGAATATTGTGAAAGTAATTAATAGCACTGAAATATGTATCTGAAAGTGGTTAAAAGGGTAAATGTTGGGTTATATATATGGTAACAAAATTAAGAAAAAAAAAAACACCATAGAACTGCACTGCACAATGAACCCTAAATTAAACATGTACTGCAGCTTATACTAGAATTATAATAATTATAACAAATGTTCCACACCAATGCAAAGCATTAATAATAGGGTGGTTTAAGAGAATCCTGTACTTCATGTATGATTGTTCTTAAAACCCACAACTTCTCTAATACAGAAAAAAAATTGTTTTAAGGAAAAATATTGTAGTTTCTTAAACCTTACATCCAAAGCACGAGCAAAAAAAAGAAAAAATAGAAAAATGGGACCTCCTCAAAACTTTTCCACCTCAAAGGACTTTGTCAAAAAGGTGAAAAGGGGGAGCAGATGTGGCTAAAGCAGTTGAGCACCGGCCTCCCACGTGGTAGGTCTCGGATTCGGTTCCCGGTGCCTCATAAAGAAGACAAACAAACAACAAGCAGTCAACGAGTAGACATCGAGTAAAAAAAAAAAAACCCCAAAAAGAGCAGACAATGAGCAAAAATGAGAAAATAAAACGAGCAGACAATGGGCAAAAACAAATGAGCAGGGAGCGAATGTGGCTCAAGCAGTTGAGCGCCCACCTCCCATGTGGGAGGCCCCGGGTTCAGTTCCCCATTTGCCTTCTAAAGAAAAAACAAACAGACTAATGAGCAGACAACAAGCAAAAACAATGAACAAAACCAACAAGCAAAGAGACAAGGGAGCCATCTTAGGGGTGTGGTGGGAAGGGTGAAAAGGCAGCCCACTCAATGGGAGAAAATATTTAGCAATCACATATCCAATAAGGGTTTAATATCCATGATATATAAAGAGATACTACAACTCAACAATAAAAAGATAAACTACCTGATTAAAAAATGGACAAAAGATTGAAAAGACAATTGTCCAAAGAAGAAATACAAATGGTAAAAAAACACATGAAAAAATGTTCAATATAACTAGTGATTAGGGAAATGCAAATCAAAACTACAGTGAGATATCATTTCTCACCTAGAAGAATGGCCACTATTAAAAAGATAGAGAAGTACTGGAGAGGATGTGGTGAGATAGAAACATTTATTCATTGTTGGTGGGAATGCAGAATGGTACAGCCACTGTTGACTGTTTGGCAGTTCCTAAGGAAGTAGAATACAGACTTGCCATGTGACCCAGCAATACCATTATTAAGTATATACCCAGAAGAACTGAGAGCAATGACACGACAGACATCTGCACACCTATGTTCATAGCAGCATTATTCACAATTGCCAAAAGATGGAAGCAACCCAGGTGTCCAACAACCAATGAATGGATAAACAAACTGCTGTGTACACATGATGGGATATTATGCAGCTGTAAGAAGAAATGAAGTTGTGAAGCACATGACAACATGGATGAGCCTGGAGGACATTATGTTGAGTGAAATAAGCCAGACACAAAAGGACAAATACTGTATGACTGTGCTATTATGAACTCAATATATATATTGTGTAAACTCATGGAGTTAATTATTAGAATATAGGTCACCAGAAAATAGAATAAGGGTAGAGACTGGAAAGCTGAGAGCAAAATCGTGAAAGCACATCACAGTGTATGTAACTAGCAGAGCTATTATATGGGTGTTACAGTGGTTGAAAGAGTAAGTCTAAAGTCATGTATATTACTAGAAAGAAAGCTAAAAAATGTAACATGGGACTGTATAACATAGTAAAATCTCATGTAAACCACAAATATGGGTGATATTGCATATATAAGACTGTTTTTACAAACTGTAAGTACAAATAAACTACAGAGACAGAAAGAGAATAGCAGCTATGTACGTCAGGAAAATCGTAGTGATTGAGAGGTGATGAGGTTTTGTTCATTTTATAATTATTAATATTGGATTAATGAAAATGCTCTAAAAATTACTGAAGTGATGAATGCACAACTATGTGATTATACCAAATACCACTGAGTATATACTTTGGATGGATTTATGCTTTATGAATATGTATCAATAAAACTGATTTGTTAGAAAAAGGACAAATATTATATAATCTCATTTATATGGCAAAATAAGAATATACAAATTCATAGAGGCAGAAACTAGAATACCATTTACCAGGGGCCGGGGGGTAGTTAGAGTGGGGAATGGAAGTTAATGCTTAATTAACAATTTCTCTTTGTCAAAACTTTTGAAGGAAAAGTTTTGGTAATGAATGGTGGTAATGGTGGCACAACATTGTGAATGAAATTACCACAACTGAATTATATATTTGAAATTGGACAAAATGGGAAATTTTAGGATATGTTACCAGGATTAAAAAACAACAAACAAACAAACAAACAAACACCATAGAACTGTAAAACACAAAGAATGAACCCTAATGTAAACTATGGGCTATAGGTAATAGTGTAATTATACTAATGTTCCATCAATTATAACAAAGTTACCACACTACTACAAAATGTTAATAATAGGGAAAACTGTAAGTGTGAGAGCGAGGGTTATGGGAACTTTTACTTTCTGCATAATTTTTTGTATAAACTTATGCCTTTGTTTTAGTTTATTATTGTATATTTGCTAAAAATAAACATAAAATATCTACAAATCATGTTGTTTAGTTGTAATATATTCTCAGATTTCCTTTTTTAATACAATAAACTTTATTTTTAAAGAGGTTTTAAGTTACAGAAAAGTGACATCAAAAGCATAAGGAATTCCCATATACCCCCTTTCCTCCCCTTCCCACATCTTTGCCAATTAATAACATCTTACAACTATGTGATAATTTGTTACAAATGAGGAATAAATATTGCTACTAACCAAAGGACTAAGGTTTACATTGTGGCTTATACTTAATTCCAATGTCCTAAAAATTCCTATGTTCCACCTATTATTCCCTTCCCCTCCCCTCAGAACCTCTGGTAATCACTATCTTTTTAACAATGTTACATGTTCTTTCATTACTACAATATTAAAAAGTTTACTTTGTCCATGGTTGCATTCCCCCCTTATGATTGTTCATTCCTCAACCTTGAGGATTTTGGGATGGTGATGCCCACTCTGCCTTAGATTGAGAGGGGGCTTAGATCTTATGGGGCAGATAGAAAGAACTGTTATGCCTGCAGTTGTAGATACTGTCTGTTTATTGGGATGGGGGTTGTACATCATTGTCATTTTGTTAATTGCCCTGGGTGAGTCCAATAATCTGGAGAGTAGGTGGTGTCCACAATTCTTCTGAGATTCAGAGCTCAACCAGCATATGAACAGACCATAAGTCTCTGAGACATATATTTAATGGCTATAGTGCTAATTATAGGCTCAAATAAAAGGGTAGAATCATATGTAGGGATATTATAAATAAGTCAACTGTTACATTGGGGAAATAGGTTGTCATATATTTCAAGGTAAGGCCCACCAACAGGCTGCTGATTTCACGGGATTGTGTGCCTTGCCTATAGTGTCCAGATGGTTCTAGAGCCCTTAGTAGTACCCCTATTTGAGGCTTTGTTCACAATGGCACTTAGTGAGATCTGCCTGAGACATGCATAAGCGTAACCTCTGGAATGACCTGCTGACTCATTTTGAAATCTCTTAGCTGTTAAAAACTCTTTTGTATTTGATGTTTCCCCCTTTTGGTCAAGGCCTTTTTCCAAATGTGTCACTGGTTGGTGTTTGGCATTTAATACCTCGGTGCCAGGGAGGCTCATCCCTGGGAGTCATGTCCCATGCTGTAGGGAAGGTAGTGCGTTTATTTGCTGAGTTTGGCTTAGGCAGAGACGACATTTGAGTAATAAGAATGTTTTCAGGAGGTAACTCTTAGGCAATAGTTATTATTAGGCTAAGTTTCAATTTTACAAGCATAAGGTTCATAGTGACATGCATTAATATTGAGGGCTTGAAATGTTAGTCTGTTTTCTTTTATTAGGCACTGCCTATGTACCCAAGAGATTCTTGTCCCTTTATTTGAGAACACAGCAGGACTGCCCAGGATGGAGTTTAATATTTTGTTGTTTATTGTGTGGGTCTCCACTCACTGAGATAATACCCTATGACACAATGAACACTTTCATATTCCATAGAAGTTATGTCCCAGGCGCACCCTTTCCCACACATCCCCCCACCACTAACACCCTGCACCAGTGACCCTCCGCTGCCATATGTGCCAAAAGAACATTCCCACAATTGTATTTTCAACCACAGACTTCCACCTCCCCCAGAGTTCACCTGTTCCTTTGTCTAGCCCTCCCCCTAGTTCAATGGATAGCCCAACCCACTCCTCCAACCCTCATTCCAGCACCATCAACCCCACTCACATCCCTGCACCACCATCACCCCCACCCACTGCCAAACAACTGCTTTCCACCTTGTCCAGATGGAGCATCAGTTCACCACTCTCTACTCCCTTTCTGTCTGCTGGTAACCTATCTTCCAGACTCTATCTCTGTGAGTCTGCTCAATATGCTTAGGTCACATCAATGAGGTCATGCAGTATTTGTCCTTTAGTGATTGGCTTACTTCACTCAATATAAGGTCTTTGAGAATCATCCATGTTGTTGTGTGTCAAAATTTCATTCCTTCTTATAGCTGAGTAATATTCCATTGTACATATATATCACTTCAACCATTCATCTGTTGATGGACACTTGGGTTGTTTCCAGCTTTTGGCAATAGTGAATAATGCCACTATGAACATCGGTATGCATATATCTGTTTGTGTCCCTACTTTCAATTCTTCTGGGTATATACCTAGCAGTGTGATTGCTGGATCATATGGCAATTCTATAGTTAGCTTCCTGAGGAAATGCCAAACTGTCCTCCACAATAGCTGCACCATTCTACATTCCTACCAGTAGTGGATAGTGTTTCCATTCCTCTACATCGTCTCCAAGACTTGCAGTTTTCTGTTTTGTTTTTTTTTTTTTAAAGCAGCCAGTCTAATAGGGGTAAGATAATATCTCACTGCAGTTT
>JAQZBX010075045.1:0-14659 GCA_029593785.1 Cabassous unicinctus
CTAAAGTTGCACAGGACCTTGCCACCGTATTTGAGACAGAAGATGCCAAAGGACCAAGAGAAACAGGATGCACCATTTCTTACCTTTAAACAGAGATGCAAAAATAAACAGTCTAGAAGATCTAAGGATGTTCATCTTCACCATTTTAAATCTAAACCTTTTAGGCACAGTGTTATCCAGCCACATACTCCAAGAACTGAGACTCAAGAATTAAATATGTAGAGAAAGATACCCTTTTACAGATATGAAATGCTACCCACCCATCTACACGTGTATATCTATTAAAACAGAGGTATCATTGTGGATATCTGCCTCTATTCCCAGCTGCAGAAGCATTATTTCCAGGATGCTCCTATTGCCACTTCTATCAACAACCTGTATCTGTTACTGTGAACAGGACGTGTTCGTACTACAAAAGGCCAATCCTCCACTGGCACACAGTGTTTCTCAAACTATCTGTGGGGAGTGGCCAGTTTTGTTCTGTTTTTCATTTTTTCATTTTCCAATCTATCACACTCTGATATTTTTTTAAAATACACTAAAAAGAGCCATAATTTTAAAAAGGGAAATACCAAGTGTTAGGGAAGATGTGGGAAAACTGGAACCCTCGTACATTGCTGGTGGGAATGTAAAATGGTGTAGCCACTGTGGAAAACGGTTTGGCGGTTCCTCAAAAAAAAGTAACATAGAGTTATCGTATGACCCAGCAATCCCACTTCTAGGTATATACCCCCAAAGAATTGAAAACAGGGGCTCAAACATACTTGTATGCCAATATTCATAGCGGCATTATTCACAATAGCTAAAAGGTGGAAACAACCTGGTGTCCATCAACAGATGCAGATAAACAAAATGCGATATATCCATACAATGGAATAATATTCAGACATAAAACAGAATGAGGTACTGACTCCTGCTATAACATGGCTGAACCTTGAAAACATCGTAACTGAAAGAAATCAGACACATAAGGTCCACTTACTATATGATTTCATTTATGTGAAACATATTCAGAATAGGCAAATTCACACAAAGAGGAAGATTAGTGGTTGCCAAGGGGTGGGGGCAGAGGAATGGGGAGTGACTGCTCATGGGTACAGGGTTTCTTTCTGGATTAATGAAAGTGTCTTGGAACTAGACAGAGGTGATGGCTGCACAACATTTTGAATGTACTAAATGTCACTGAATTGCACACTTTAAAATGGTTAATGGCTAATTTCATGTTACATGAATTTTACTTCAGTAAAAAATGAATTACTTAAAAAAACGAAAGAAATCCAAAATACAAGCCCCAATTTTTTATTATTAGATTCAACAGACATAAAATTACTGTCAGATTGCTATAAAAGTTACTATTTATTCTCAAATTTTTTTTTATGTGTCTCCTCTTAGACCAATAACAAGGAGTCTGCAGATCCACTCCAGTCCGCGGGCCCCACTCTGAGCACCACGGCACTAGATGGCGTCCCCTCTCCCTTGCTCAGGGACATTGCTACAGCAGTTGTGCCCCACCCCCTCCGCCACCTGCATCAGCAATTTATCCCTCTCCTAGATCACACCCATCAGCACATAAACCTATTATACTACCTTCCTTCTTTAAAAAGAAAGAAAATGCCCTTCCTGGACTCACCTCTCCTTCCAGTTACTGTCCCCATTTCTCTGCTGACCTTTACATGCCTGTATCTTCTCTCCCATACACTCCTGAATATACTCAGTCAGGCTCTTGTTCCCACCTCTCTACCAAAATGGCCACTCGTCAGGATCATCAATCGTTTCTACCGTTTGACATCCCAAGCTTAATTCCAGTCCTCATTTAGGTCGACCTGTCAGCCTCATTTGGCTCTGTTCATCACTGCCTCATTCTTGAAATACTTTCTTTATTTGGCTTCCAAGACACCAATCACTCTCAGTTTTCCTCCTATGTCACAGGCTGCTCCGTACTTCTTATTTTTTTCTTCTGCTGGTCCTTCCTCAGCTAGCAGACCTCTAAACACTGGATGCCCAGGCTCAGCCCTCAGATCTTTATCCTTCTCTATCACTCACTCCTCTAGGCAACTCATCCACCTTGACTTCAGATAACATTTGTGCACTGAAAACTACCAAATGTTTCTTTCCAACAAGGACATCTTCCCTGAACTCCAGACGCATACGTCCAGCTCCTACTTGAGAACTCGACTGGGATGACTTGGGAACATCTCAAATCTAACAAGTGCAAATTTGAAACTCTTAATTCGCACAAAACTTTTTTTTCCCACAGTCATCTTCACCTCAATAATAGAAACTTCAGTCTTCTACTTGGTCAGGTCAAAAATTATGGAGTCATCCTTCACTCCTCTTTTGCCGTCGCGCCCCAAATCCATCAGCAAACCCTGCTGGCTCTATCTTCAAACTATATCTAGAATCCAACCACTTTCCATCACCACCATGCTCCTACCCTGACTAAGCCACAATCATCTTTCGCCAGAATTAGCCTAATAGCCTCCTAACTGGTCTCCCTTCTTCTATCCTTGCATCGCTAGAGGTTATTTTTAACACAGGAGCCAGAATAATCTTTAAACATTATAAGGCAGACATGTCACCTTTTGCGCGAAACCTTCCTATGGCTTCCCATCTCACCATGGTCTCTGCAATGGCTTAAAGTATGCAACATGATCCTGTCCTGCCAAATCTCTTAACCTATCTCCTACCCTGTTCAGAATACAGAAAGGAAAGGGAGTGGCCTCTACCCTTTTTACAAAGAAAAACAAAATAGTAGCAACACAGCAAAAGGAACACTTTCTCTGTAATTTCCCCCCAACATTCTATCCGCATGATGCAATCCTCAGCATCATCAGAGGAACGTTTTGAACCTGGACTCATTTCTTCAGATTGTAAAGAGAGGATAAGCTTAAATTTACTTTATTTTTTTTTTATTTTTTATTTTTTTTTTAAAGATTTATTTATTTTTTATTTATTTATCCCCTCCTTGCCGCTTGTGTTGCTGTGTCCATTCGCTGCGTGTCTTCTCTGTATCTGCTTATCTCCCCCTTGCTATGAGGTCTTGTCGCATCAGCCCACGGCGCCGTGGGCCGGGAAGCGAACCCGGGGCCTCTCATATGGTAAACGGATGCTCTATCCATTGAGTCACACCCGCTTCCTGCCGTGAGGTTGCTGCATCAGCCCACCACACCGCTCAGGCCTGCGTGCTCTCACAAGGAGGCCTCGGGACGCGAACCCGGGCCTCCCATATGGTAAACGGGGGCTCTATCCACTGAGCCACACCCGCTTCCCTTAAATTTACTTTAAAGAAACTGAAGAAAATAAATAGAATTTAGTGGGCAAATTTTAATATAAGACTTTAAAGAAAACATTAAACTGACTGAAGAAACTGCTTTTCAAACTGTTCAGAAATCTCCACTTAGAATAAATGGTAAGCTATTTACAACTCACAATTTATTTATTCAAGCAGCCAACCAAAGGGCCTCAAGTCAAACTGGACAGAGCTGCTAAATGTAGCATCAGCCTGCACTTGACCACTTCTCACAAATGAATATGTTGATGTCCCTATTCCCCGCCCACCACATCCTGCCACTAACCTCAGTCTCACTTACCAGAAGAGCCTAACTTCCCCCATGAGCCCCTCAGTGTCAGTGCTGCTGATGAAACTGAGGGTCCAATGACCCAAGAGATGACTCCTGGGGTGTCTAAACTGATCCCTGAATGCAATTTTCTCTTCCCCATCCCACCTGCTCTGTAAAACTTTCATGCAATGTAGAAGCCCAAGATAACACACATTTGGAAGCAATCAAGCCACAATTCATTTAAAAAAATAAACTGGGATTTGCATTTTCCATTAATTTACATTCTCCTTCTTCATGAGAATCCCAGAATAGTTACTGCTGAAATTCATGTCACTGTAGTTGTTCCAAGCTAACTCATTCTGAAGCTTAGCCCTACTGATGAACTCTTACTGAATTACAGGGGTACCCAAAAGTTAAGTCTAGAGCTTCCTCATACACCATATTTTCAAACATACACATTGTCAGAAAAGTTTTAAGCTATTCTAAAGTATTTCACCCAGTCTTTCCCTATGAACATTCATACAGCTAGTCTCTTCTTTCTTGGACTGTAACCTCTTTCCTTCTGAGTCTCTTCCTTCTCTGCCATAAATTCAAATGCCTACTGCTCCTCTCCAAATTCGTTCCTCTCTGCTCTAATAAATTTCCTCTTATCTTTTTGTCTTACTGCCCTGCTCTGAATTTACACCTTTTTGTCTCAAGAGTGCCAGTGCTTCTGAAAATATTCCATTACTCCTGGAGCAAGAAGCACAGGCAATTTCTTCCTCAAAGTGGGTTTCATTCCTAATTCTCTGTATGAACAAACATCTCTTTAACTGCTTCATCCCCAAATTGTGCACTGGCTCCATGAGACAGACAGCGAGTTAGGTGCCTGACCTTCCAGGCTTGTGGGACCTTACAAGGCAAGCTCACGTAAAAATAATACCTAACTCATTTGTTCATTTAACACACATTAAGAAATAAAAAGCATCATGATAAGTAAAAAGGTATGTGAACTAACATGTGTTCTTTATCCTTCAGGAACTTACAATCCAGATAAATATCTAGAATCAAAGGCAGTAAGAGAGAAGGACCCTATATGAGCATACATTGTTTGGTATGAATATTTATAATACAGAGTTGTTCTTATCCATTCCCTAAAGGAAGTGATTATTAACGAAAGTGAAAGTACAATCAACAATGTGTACTTCAGTCTCTGTACAGTTCAAATTGATCAGCTCCTTGACCTATCTATTACATGTTAATGGAAGTCCTTTATTTTGTTTTAGTATGATAAAGCATACTTGCCCAGCTTTTTAAAACTCTGTTGTCCTGAATTTGGAAATCAAAGCATGGTTCTGATTTTCATTTGCTTTACCAAGAAATTAGCTCTGTACAGAGTCAAGTACTTTAAAAAAATCAAACTTCTCCTTTTATTTACTACAGGGTAAGTTCTAGCAGATCAGTTTCTCTTCCAAGTCACTCACTATCGCCTTGATTTCTACTTCCTGCCTCAACTGTGTATACATCCCACTTTCCTAGGTCAAAAGATGATGCTTAAATATAAAGTAGTTAGAAACAGGATCTGGAAACGCAGCAGTCATAAATGACCTGCCTATCATTACAACGGAAATGTGGAGAGAAGGTTAAAATTGAAGTTGAGGAATTGTTTATTTCAAAGTGCTTTGGTTCATTAAACAGCCATTTTTTATTTTAAAGCCATTATATCAGAGTTATTTGCATTGCTACTGCATAAACTCTGAGATCTATTGTATTAAAAAATGTTTTATTGTGTTACTTCCCCTCCCCCTCCAAAGATGAATACAGCTTCGATTATTCAAGATACGGAAATCCTCGTCACAAAAAATATCATTTACAGTGCCCCTGTATTTCATCCTCCAGAAAATACATTTTTAGCATCTGATGGGAGTCTTTCATCTTATTGTCACTCTAGGTATATGAAAGGAAAAACCTGGTATTAAGAATCAAGCAAAGCAAAATCTTCTGTAACTAAATACTTTAAATACTTAAGCAAGTTTCACACAGCAATAAACTTTCCAGCTCCTACTAAGGGACAAGCAGAGAGGCTTGCCCCCCAGTGTGAGAACTAATCCTCACCCTCCTCCAAATCTAGTCTCTACACCCAGATACCTACCACTTGCTTTTGCTTCGGGGTAAGAGGGGCCGTCCTCAAACGTGAAGATCTGGGAAACGCTCTGGCCCAGGTAAGAGGGAGGCGGATAGTAAGAATGCATCCTGTACTGTGAACTCACTGCGTGGCGGTTCTCTGAGTTTTTCATCTGCTTAAGAAAAAAGAAGAAATACGTTGAGGCCAAAATTGCATTTCAGAATTATTACAAAATCGCCTAATTCTTTACATTAAGAGACTAGCCTATTAAAGTTGGAAGTGTCCTCGACCATGATCACGTCCCTCTAGTGCCCTGGCCCCGAAAATCCTAGCACTGTGCAACCCAAAGGTGCTTTTCTATCTTGGGATCTCTTCTAAAACATCCCTAAAATTCCATCCGCCATATGATGCTCGATTAACAAGCACTAAAGAGAAGAGAGTCGTAGGAAAGGGGAGAGCACTGCTCAACACCCTCTGTGGCAACAACGAGTAGCTTGCTTGACCCTGAGCGTGTTATTCCACCTCCTCAAGTCTGTTTCTTCGTGTATAAAACTGGCGGCTTACCTTGACTACCTTACAGTGTTAATGTCAGGAGAAGATGAAAAATGACTGTAAAAACCACAGCCTGCAGACCATGTGTAAATGTAAGCTGCTAGCTTTCAGCCTGTTGCCCAAGTCCATTCCCACCCCTCCCATGCAAGGGGCAGAAGCCAGGGATGGGATCTCATTTTCGTAGATTCTGGAGGTGATCTGAATTCTGCTAAAAGGACCAATGGAATGAGACTTGGAAGGCAGAAGGGAGGACAGAAGGGGGGCACAGGCTTCCCTCCAGCCTCAGTGGCAGCTGCCACAAAGACTCAGCAGACAGGCATTCTTTGTGGCAACCAGCCTCTGTGTCTCAGACTACCAGGCAGCTTTTATGTCAGGCGCACTTCCCAGTACCTGCCTGACCTCTGGGTAGCAGCAGGAGCTTCCTGGCCTCTCATGCAAAGCTAAAGAGACCTGATCTAAAGGCTTAGACTTCTGTTCAAGAATTAAGAAATAATTTCTAAATCATATTTTAAATAAAATATTTAGAATGCTACTCTATTTAGAATAGTACTTTAGAATAGTACTACCTTGTCAGGAGCCTGGCAGGGTAAAATTAGGTACTGGGTGTCTACAAAATTTTCTATGTACATCTAAATTCTGGACAATTTCCCAGGTAATAAAGACCTAAGTGTATTTTGAATATTATGACATTACTTGGAAGAAAGGCCTAAATCCCTGATTTCTCTATGATGATTTGAGAAGCTCAAGGCATTAGTTTTTGACCCTCCCACTACTCCTATTCATGAATGTATGCTTTAAAGCAGGGGTTCTTAACCAGGGGTCTGTGAGCTTGAATTGAAATTCAAAAAAATATTATTTATTGTGGGGACGTGTTGGTATGGGTGTGATATATTAAATAATACACAGTATAGTGTGGACTTAGTAAGGGGTCTGTGATTTTCACCTGACTGGCAAAAGGTCCGTGGAACAAAAAAGGTTAAAAACCCCTGCTTTAAAGGGTTGACTGGGGAAGCAAAGACAACTCCATTACACTTGATTATTTACTTTCAGGTAAAGTTTATCTGGGAAAGCTTCCTTCATCCTTTCTAATCTGTTTCCCTGGAGCATATAAAATGGTATCTTTTCTAGCACAAACATTCAATTCTCATTTTCTATCATCATATAATCCTTTACTAAACACCAGAGGTAGAGCAAGCTCGACTTAGAAATAAACAGCCAAAGGGGGAAAACTAACTAATACCTTAACAGAAGAGCCTATCTCACCTGCAGGAGCCCTTAAATCATGAGAGGGAAGATCGTTAACTGCACAGAACCCAGCTGTCAAATTCAACCAGAGATTCCCCAGTGTTCTCTGCACATGCATGCAAATGGCCTGGGGTCCTGCTAAAATGCAGATGATGACTAGGTAGGTCTGGAGTGGAGCCTAGAGTCTGCCTTGCTGACAAGCTCACAGGAGACGCTGGTTCTGCTGGTCCCCCTGACAAGGGGCTAGAACAAATGATGTTCTGTCCCATTCTCAGCGCCCGGAGGGGCCCAGGACAAGGGAGGCCCTTCTAAAACTCTTCTGACCAATCGTTTGTAAACGCCAGGTTTCTATTTGAACTGGAGGAGGGGGAAAGTTATGTCAATACAATTTTTAAATTTTCATTATTTTTATTCTTAAACACAAGATCCCCAAAGCTAAAAGATTTTTCAGAGATCTGCTGGCATCTAGAAAGCTGCAGTGGGTAATAATAACCTCAAGCATGCTGTGATCTGAAGAGCCGTTTCTGCTTCTATAGCAGGAGTTCTTAACTTTTTTAGTTGCACGGACCCTTTTATCAGTCAGGTGAAACCACGGACCCCTTACTAAGTCCACACTACACAGTGTATTATTTAATATATCACACCTGCACCAACACATCCCCACAAGAATAATGTTGGTTTGTTTGTTTTTATTATTTCAATTCAAGCTCACAGACCCCTTGTTAAGTACCCCCCTGCCCTAGACAACAGTGAAATGAATGAGCATGTCTTTATTTACAAAAATAGGTACTGGTTCTCAACCTTAACTTCCACTAAAATAAAGGGTACAGGGGACTTAGCACTGATGCCTGGGACCCACCCCCAGAGATTCTGATCTAACTGGTCTGAGGTGTGGTTGGGGCCCTGGGTTTTTTTAAAACTCTCCAGGTAATTTTAATGTGATGCCAAGATTGAGAACCAGGTGCTCTAGAATTACTAACATATTTCCCACATCCCTGAAAAGTACAAGATCCCAACATTCCCAGCATTAACTAAAAAATGCAAAAGGTTAAGTCTGAAATGCCCCCAAATCCCAATGTGTACTTATTTAAAAAGAGATTCAAACAAACTGTACTTTTTAAAAAACTAATGTTTACTGGGAAATAAATATAATTCTGTATCCATGCACCTGCTTATTACCCCCGCTTAATTCCTTTTCATGAAATAACAAGTATTATTTGGAAACCGCAATCGTGTTATCTGTACCCAAACATTTGACTAACCCCAATGAACCCCCAAGATCTCTGAGCTATAAGACTTGAAGCACAAGAAGAAAAAGATACAAAGGGTCAGACTGCAAGGATTCATTTGGGGTTCTTAAAATGTGAAATTACTTAAGTCATCTATCACTTCCACTACAGTCAAATCAAAGAATAACCCACAAATCACCATCCATGAGACAACTTCCAATAAGAATGAACGGCAGTCCTATGTATTTCTAAGTGTATGTGTAAAACTCTGAAACACAAAGTTTAAATTGAATAGTGACCCAACCCGAAAGCCCATAAAAAAACCATTTCAGAATACAATTTAAAACTCTAAATCACTTCCTGCTCCCTTCTAACTTTAAAACAAAACAAAAGAAAAACAAACAAACCAAAAAATGCCCACAAACCTGCTACTTTTGGCTTAGACAAGATTGGTAAATAATGTAACTTACTGTTTTACTTTAAACTTGTAGTTCTGGGGTGGGAGGGAGGACAGGAACAATTTTCTCCCCCAGGGGACATTTGGCAATGTCTGGAGACACTTTTGATTGTCACAACAACTGAGGGTGGGGGTGCTGGGGGCACCTAGTAGGTGGAGGCCAGGGATGCTGCTAAACATCCTAAATGCACAAGACAGCCCCCACAACAAAGAATCATCCAGCCCCAAATCTCAGTAGAGCCCGGATTGAGAAACTCTTCTTTAAACTAATCTAATGGTCCCCTTGTGCTAAAAGACATCAGCAAAGTTCTGCTGAAGGAGAGAAGCTCTACACAAACTCTAAGAACTGTTCCAATTCTGCTAAAGGGATGCCTTTTTTTTTCCTTTATGAAGTGCTGCCTTGTTTCTTCTCAAGATTTTGTTTATTTTTTTATTCCTTTGAATTCCTTTAAATTAAACAAATAAACAAACCAAGCAAAACCTAAAACACGGGATTCCAGTGACTTATGACAACTATTATTATTAACATGTGGTAGCTGGCAAGCAAGAAGCCTGTTTTATAACCTTATTACCCACCCCAAGTCTCCGAACCAGCGCGTGGCCCACAGGTGAGAGCTGGGCTTGGCAGAGGACATGCGTGGTGTTAGTATTAACCCTGGAGGAAAAGCTAAGATCTTTGCATTTTGTTTTATTAGAGCATTTGGAATATACATCACAATCTATCTGAACCAGAGGTTTCTTTTTTATAGGCCTTAGCCACCCTATTTTATTTTAACAGTAGAACCCTAAAAAATATATATAAAAATGTTTGACCTCACTTTTTAAAAAGAAACCCAGATACTCTTCATCGGTTGTCTATTAACTCTTCAGACAGGAAGAATGTCTGGTCTTATGCCAATCTGAACACTCCATCCAGGTAATGGCTAAAAGAGATTCAGGAAGACCAAACTGTTGTCTAGCTGTACATTACGCGTGGCTCAGCTGCATAAAATTATACAGTTTACATAAGAAAGGGAAAAGCCTTCATGAAGAGTTACTCTATGGGATAAAATTCCAAAGCGCTAATTGTAAACTCTGATATTTCACAGGAAGATTCCCTTGGCACTGATGTGTGGTTTACCGTCTTTTAAATTGTAAAAGCCACATTTAGGATGAACCTTTGGTTTTACTGAACATTAAAACCTTTGATAAAAGAACACAAGATTCCTCACACTCTGGAATTCTGAGTCTCTACCCAGAGGGACGGTCGGGACAGACTTTTGCCCACATTAAGAGATTTCTTTCAGGGAGCAGATGTGGCTCAGGCAATTGAGCACCTGCCTCCTACACGGGAGGTCCCACGTTCAGTTCCTGGTGCCTCCTAAAGAAGACAAACAAACAATGAGCAGACAATGAGCAAAACAATGAGCAGACAACAAGTGAAAAGCAAACAAGCAGGGAGCGGATGTGGCTCAAGCAGTTGCACACCTGCCTCCCACATGGGAGGTCCCCGGTTTGGTTCTCAGTGCCTCCTAATGGGAAAAAAATAAAAATAAACAAGACGTGCAGACAACAAGCAAACAGACGAGGGAGCCACCTCAGGAGGTAAGACAAAAAAGATTTCTTTCATTTTTAAATATAAGCTTCTTTTCAAAATTACTGAATGGGACACCTCTTCCCACACTCACCTAACCACACACTGTGAGCTGTGTTAGTCCACAGACCTCACATTGGCCAAGCAAGTGCCCATTCACCTCCTAAAATACACACTTCATTCATTCTCTGGGATTCCATGCCTCACAGTTTAAAATAAGTTTTTTAAAACATAGGTGAAGAACGATTGCCATTATGCAGACATTTCAAAGAGGTCTGATTATTGAGAAATTCCCAGGCCCAGTGCTGAACCATGTACATCTAATCCATTACCTAGAAGGAAAACCTGTCCCCCCTTACATCCTTTCCTTTACTTCCAATCCTCTGGCAATCTGTTTCTCTCTCCTAACTTTACTTTCCTACATTGCGCTCACCTTGCTTTCTCTTAGGAGGCCATATTATGGAATGGTCCCCATCCTCCAAGAAAGGGAGATGGGTGCTCAGGCCCTTATAAGGGACCCGGCAAAGCCCGGGATGGAACCCTTGCATGTGCAGGGAGGAGGTGCAGAGTTTGAGGATCAGCACTGAGACGGTGAAGGAGCAGCAGCTGAGAATGGGATGGAGGAGGGGGGATGAGTGGCAGGATGAAGAGAGGAGGGAGATGATGCTTGTGTAATATGGCAGACAGGCCAAACAATTTTTAAAATGACATTTCTAATATGGTTTAAGTTTTAAACCCCATGTTTCTCAAAGCTTTAGAAAATCTGTGACACATGCAAATACATAAACACACTTGTGTGAGAGTTTTCAAGAAGAAATGAAGAAGCTAAATTCCAGGTTTGGATTGATATCAGAGCAGATTTTTAAAAAACAAAAATAGCCACAAGAGGCACAATGGTCAAATCAGTAAGTCATTTGGAAATGTGGACCCAAAACTGACCAAGGAAACATAAATCAAGCCCTTCCTCAGTTCCCAGAAACCCTAGGCAGGGAATGGAGTGGACAGTCCCATCAATCCTCGATACATTTTAAGGGACAAGAAAGTCCATATGACATCAGGATTACACTTCTATCTATTGGTGGCCCATTTTGCTTGTCCGATAACTGATTAATATTATCACATTTTAAAAACCCATATTTGGTTTTTTGGACTTGTGTTGCTCAATTGGTTGTTTTGCATCTGGATCAGTGGTTTTGATAGAACAAAGTTTACTCTTCTAGACAGAGTCTTCTGAAATGAAGGACTGAGACCCCTTAGTGGGTTCTAAAATGATTCAGTGGGTTGCACTCACCATATATTTTTTAGAAGAATGGTACAGCAATGGAACAGAATAAAATTGAACAGAAAATACAAGAATTCATTGCATATAGTAAGGGTATATGGGTATATACTGGATCACTATACAAAATATTTCTTACTGTGGATCTTAGTCTAAAATGCCTGAAAGAATGATGTATAAATGTAAAGAGAAGCAAGTACCTTTAAAGATAGGTATATAGTAAGGAAAAGCCAAGTTTAAGGAAAAAAATGTTTCCTTTTCCATGAGCCTAGAAAGGTCTCAGTGAATTTCAGGGGGTACTCAGAGAAAAAAGGTGTTCAGTTTGGAGAGTGTCTCTGGCTGGGACTAGCTCAGTGCCACCCTCCTCTTCCCAAATCATAAGTCTCTGCAGGATTTTCTAGTTCCTGGATCAGAAACTTACATCACTCTGATTCACAAACCTGGAAAACAGACCCTAGCTTCCCAACTGAATTTACATACAGCCAGACAGAAATGCAAATATTATTTATGCAAAAGCCAAGGAAAAAAAGCTTCAACAAAACAGTGTAGGAAAAATGCACTGAAATCTGCAAGGCACTTGGTATTTTTAAAATCTGGTTAGTAACCATCAAGACACTCTCTTACCTCTCCAAGCTCTCAACCAGGTCAAGTCTTCGAAAGCATCATAATCAGCACCTCTTAAGATGGGTGAAGGAGCTTTAACTGCTGAGCAGTGGACATTCTTATGGTACTTTTCCTGAGAAAGTATGGGTGTTGACTACAGGACTAACGAGATTTCAAAAGAAGAAACTGAACATTACCAAGAGCATACTACGGGCACATGGCATGTTATCTTGAGTCATCATAATGCAATAATCATTAACACAGGGAGAAACTGCTCAGAGCAAGCAGATAACTTGGTTCTGCTCACAAAGTGATTAGATAGAGAGGGCAAGGTTCAATTCAAGCCTGCCTCCAAAGCTCCTCATCTTTCTCTCTACTGAACCAAGTCACCTTCCTAGTCCTAAATTAAGATATCTGCTTATTGCAAAAGACCTACTCGCTGCTGTTGGCTTTTAACAATTCTTCATGTTTTCAGTGCTTCTAGAATGGATAAGAAATTTTTGTTGATAGCCTGAAAATGAGAAGAAAAAGATGACCAAAGCCACATATTCAGGAACTTTGATTTTAGGACAGGAAAAATCAGAGGCATCCATATCTGTTCCCACCTTGATGGACAAACTTAATTAACCTTTGCTACTCTGTTCCAACCTACAGTTTTAGACAAAACTAGTGACCCATAGACAATATGTTACCATCAGAATCTCAACGGCTGTGACACCGAGAGATATAGCCCTATCAGCAGTATCGGGAAATAAGCCGCTCAGATTAGCAGTTCTAAGAAATATAGATTATATTCATGTCACACATGAGCTGTCAGAAACATTAGGATACTTTTAGCATAAATCAGCAGTGTGAAGGGTATCTTATGAGTACTGAACATGATATACTGCCTGGAGGGCAAGGTGAGATCGTCTGGGACCACCTTTTAAGCCTAAGCCCACGTATGCGCTCACACACTTCACCCGAACTGGTAATAAACATTTGGATGCAGACTGGCAACTGCTGACAGGCACACCCAACTCGTGGAAGGTTTGTGACATTCCAAGCTCATGATAGAGTCCACCTCTAAGTCACCAAAAGGACCCAAGAAAGACCAAAACCGGTTTCCCTAATGTACATGTGCGCACATTTCTGGACAGGCACACAAACATGCTTGAGAGTCAGTAGTATGTTTAGTGGTTCCCTGGAGTTTCAAGGTTGACAAAGCAGATGAAGAAATGTGTGCCGCCCCATAAGGAAGGCAGGGACATCCTGGGAACAAATGCGCCCTCTGTGGTTAGACCAGCCCCAGTTCAAACTCCAGCTCCCCCACTTGCCGGCTGCATGATGCTGGCAAAGCTAACCTCCCCAGCCTCAATTTCCTTGCCCGCAAAAAGGAATAACAATCACTGACAGGGCTGTGTTGAAGAATTACATGGATTACCAGGCATCAAGTGCCCAATGTCATGTGGCTGTTTGACAACTGCACTTCTGGCACCTTCCATTTTCTGTAATGGGACATCCTGCCACAGGAGCAGCCACAGAAGGGTGGCTGGTCACTCTCGAGGCCCCTCTTTTGGGTTTGTTATCAAATAACTTTTAGCCCTTTCAAAGGTGTGTCTGGGATCTACTGAAAGGTAGACAGAAAAACCTTCACATTACATATTTTTAAAATTAAATTATTTTAAGTATATAAGCTCTTTGATGTTCTAAAGAGAAATCTATTGTCTAAAATTTTTCTACTTTTCAAATTTTAAAAAGTTGAAAAACCTACTCCAGATCCTACACAGCCACTATCAAACACAGAGAGAGAGAGAGAGAGAGAGAGAGAGAGAGAGAGAGGAAAAGTTCCAGGCTGCTACATTTTTTGGTTTCATATGAATACTCAAGTCATGGCATTATTATGTCTGCCGTCTCCCAGTACTGGTTAATAAGGCCTGGGAATCTCTAATAGGAATGTTTGTGAAAAGGAATATGATGAAAAAAGGTGTGAAAAACAAAAGGAGGACAAACTAATCCCAAAGCAAGTAGAAGGAATGAAATAACAAAGATCAGAGCAGAAATAAATGAAATTGAGA
>JAQZBX010075046.1:0-14658 GCA_029593785.1 Cabassous unicinctus
CCAAAAAAAGAGAGAGATGGAGAGAGAGGGGAGGTATAATGGAAAAAAATAGAAAACAGAAAATAGAAAAATGAATCAAAGAAAAGAAATAACATAGGTAGAAAAAATGGTAAAATAATAAAATGGGAAATAAATAAAGGGAAAACAGAACAAACAAGAAATAAAACAGCAGCAGCAACAAAAACGACAAAAAACAACCAAGGAAAAACAGCCCTCCCTTTAGGTTCCTATGGAGCTGGTTAGGCTGCCAGTGTTTCTCAATTAATCACTATGCAGTCAGCCCTCTGAAGGTGATGTACCGTGTTCTAATGGTGAAAATTTAAAAAAAAATAAATAAAACTAAAGGAAACCTTAAAAAAATATATAACAGAATCAAGAATGCCTAAAACAAATGTTCTGTGTCATAAAGTATTAGCTGAATTCCTGATAACTAGGTTGATTACTCTCTTTATTGACCTGGGAATCAAACCAGGGGTCTTGTATATGCAAAGCGGAATTCCTCCACTGAGCAAAACTGTCTCTTTCGTTAATCAGTCTCCAGAGAGCTATCTGACCCCTTTCCTCCAGGTGTTTTTAGAATTCTACAGCTTGCTAGAATCCTGCTTATTAGGCCTCTGTCCCTGCCCCCTCTCTATTCTAATTGTTTTCTCTCCTTGGATGGCCAGGCATGACTACCTGCCTGAATGGATCGCCCCTCCCCTCTCCCTGTCAGGTTGGGGTGCTTTCCAAGATTCAAGGTGTCTCAGCTGGGCAAACTCACAGCAAAAAACCATGCTACACCTTCTGCCCGACCCTTCTTCCTCCCAGGGGAAACGAAATGCCTTTTGAAACCTTATTGACTCTTCCTGCCACCTGTTTCCCTTAAGGGTGTTGTACTTTTAAAGGATTTTAGTGGCCAGGCTAGTTAGTTGCTTGTTGCTTCCCCTCTCTGCCCAAGTTCCTGTCTCCCAGTGTGGCCAGGTGTGACAGCCTGTCTGAGAAGATCCCCTTTTCCCCTCTCCCCAGAGTCACCTCAATACTGGCTAGTATCATCTCTGGGATTCAAAGGGGTCTCAGGTGATCAAACCCACAGAAAGGAAACCACTATGCAACCTTCACCAGAACCCTCTTCCTCCCAGGGAATGCTCACTTCTATTCACCTGGTTGTTGAGAATCAGGGGATCTGTGGAAGATATTTGTATTGAGGGTGGCCTTAACTGTCACCATTTACAACCACAAGGAAAGAATTTCCCTTGTGCTCTTTTCCCTTTTTCCAGCTCCCTCCAGGCTGATGCCTTGAAAACTTCTGCTCTGTGGGATCCCAAAACAAGCTCACTTGAGTTGGATGTTGCCCTTTCTCTGTCATTTTTTGTGAAAGAGATGGGCAGTGCCTACTACAGTTATGCCATTTTCTCAGAACTCCACTCTATTTCTCTTCATTCTGTCCTATATCTCTGAAAAGTTATGTCCATTTTTCATTGTTTTGAAACATCTTTATTTTGACTTCTATTTGCAGATTACATTTTGTCACATAAAATTTTAATTTGACATCTTTTTTTTCTGGTTAATCCTTTCCCACATTTTGGGCATAGTCTTTGTATTATGGGCTTTCTTCTGGATATTTTTAAGGTTTTTAAAAATACTTGTCCTAAAGTTTTCCTTAAGTTTATTCTATTACCCAGATTTGTAATTTAAAAAAATAAGTATCAGCAAAATGTGGAGAAGGGAAAGGGAATGGAGGCAATTTTTCACCAGAAAATTTGCTATAATGAACATAATTATTTTTCTTGCATATTTCTGTAGTCTTTTTTATTCAAATTGATGTTTACTGTGACATCTATATATAAAGGCAAAATTTGTAGAATAGCTGAAGTTTTTTGAAAATAAAAAAAGTTGAAAAACAATTGATTTCAAGAATTATTATTAAGCTACAGAAGCTAAGACTATATGATAAGGGCTTAAAAATATACACTGTTAAAAAAATAAGAGAAAAAGAATACACTGGATGTAACCATTGGCCAATTTGATGTAATTATGAATTCCAGAAATATAATTGGATCATGCTTGTAAACTGATCTGTTAATCTGAGCATGATTAAGTTATGATTAAGGCATTGACTGGGCCACGTCAGTAGGGCGTTAAGCCCTACCCCTTGGTGGGTGGGGAATCGAATATAAAAGGCAAGGCAAAGAACAGAGTTGAAGCAGTCCTTTGAGAAGCAGTCTTGATGTTGGAAAGAAGGCCACAGGAGAAGAGAAGCAAGCCATTCACCTGATCGTCTACAGCTGACCTTGTGGAGGAATTGTGAAATGCTTGATGGAAAAGGCCAAGATCGCTTTGAAGAAACTGTTGATAGCAATATGGACACTAAGGAGTCTTTTTATGATGCCTTGGAAGTAAATGATGAAACTACTATTGGAAACTGGAGGAAAGGTGATACATGTTTTAAAGTTGCAAAGATCTTAGCAAGATTAACTCCTGGTGTTATATGGAAGACAGAATTTGAAAATGGCAAATAAGAGCATTTAGCTGAAGAATTTTCCAAGGTAAACTTGGAGAATGTGGCTTGACGTCTCCTTGCAGCTTATAGCAAAATACTAGATGAGAGAAATACACTCAGGACTGAACTTTTGGGCACAAAGAAAACAGAAACTGATACTGAACTTCCAAGTTTCTGGAAATCAAATTCCCAGATGAAAATGCCCTATTTGAAGACTTTACTAAGCTTAGAACCCGTAATTCAGAATTGAAGATGCAGTTATCTTGGAAAGACTTGTGGAAAGTCTTACTGTCTGATGGCATGAACCCCTGCTTCCTGCATGCTAAACCAACAAGTTTTTGAGAGAGCTGTATGAACAAAACCACTGTCAGCTTGGACAAAAAAAGGACATGGAAAGGAGTGATTGAAGGAAAATCAGCTTTAAAAAGAAAACTGTGGAAGCAGAGACCTGGACATAAGACATCTCCTTGGGCCAAGAGAGGAGCCCCACCCATGTGTACAGAGAGGGTGAGTTTGCCCCTGCAGTTGAAGACTGTGGATGTTCCTACCCAATATTCTGAGAAAGTTTTAATGTCCCATGGTGCAGAGAGTGTGAGTTTTCCCCAGCAGTTGAAGAGGGTGGATGTCCCCACCCAATGTTCTGGGGGAGTTTTGCCATCCCAGGGTGCAGAGAGGGTTGAGCACATTCCTCAAAGATTAGGGAGGTTAAGGTCAACACCCCATAGGTCTGAGAGGGGTGTACCTGTCCCCCATGGATTAGAGAAGGCCAGGTGGTCAACCCATTGGTCTGAGCAGGTTGAACCTGTATGCCAATTGTTAGGGAAGGCCAGATGGTCAACTCGTTGCTCTGAGAGAGTTTAACCTGTTTGCTAAAGGTTAGGGGGAATGTTGTCTTCACCTCACTGTACTAGGGGGGCTAAGATTCTAAACCAAATATTGGGTAAGGTATGGCAACCAACCCTACACTTTTGGAGCATGAGGTCTGGAGCTTGACCGACACCCAGATGCTTGATGAGGGTGGAACCAAGAAAATAGCCATTGGGCAAGCCTGTGGAAAGGTGGGTTCCCTGTGGCACCAAGGAGAAGAAACCATCTTCTTAAGAATGACTCTCAGACTTTGAAATTGAATGGAGGATGCCATGCAGGTTACTGAACTTTAGAGGATCCATGACTCATGTTTAACATCCCAATTTCTCCTTATGTTATTGAAAATGTTTATCCTTTGTCTTTCCATTTGTGTATTGGAAGCAGTTCAATGGTTTTGTAAGTTTCAGAGGTCTATAGCAGACAGGACTTTGCCCCAAGAAAAACTGTATTTCTTAAAAATGATTAAAATATGATTTTGAACTTGAATTGTTACTGATTTAAGTTTTTTTTTCTAATATTGTAATGTATTTTTGGAATTCAGAGTGGAGTGTAGCTGTTGGCCAATTTGATGTAATTATGAATTCCAAAAATATATTTGGATCATGCTTGTAAACTGATCTGATAATCTGGGCATGATTAAGTTATGATTAGGGCATTGACTGGGCCACGTCAGTAGGGTGTTGAGCCCCACCCCTTGGTGGGTGGGGAATTGAATATGAAAGGCAAGGCAAAGGACAGAGTTGAAGCAGTCTTTTGAGAAGCATTTTTGATGTTGGAAAGAATGCCCCAGGAGAAGAGAAGCAAGCCATTTGCCTGATTGTCTGCAGCTGACCTTGTGGAGGAAACAGGAGCTAAGTCCGGAGAGAAATGCAGCCCTGGAAAGAGAGAAATCCCAGAAGCCTGAACCCTGGCAAACGCCAGCAGTTGTCTTACTCTAACACGTGGCAATGGACTGTGGTGAAAGAAGAAACTTAAGGCTTATTGGCCTGGTATCTGTGGACTTCTACCCCAAATAAATACCCTTTATAAAGACCAACCCATTTTTGGTATTTCACATTAGCACCCCTTTGGCTGACTAACACACTGGAAGAAAAGATTTGGAAAACCTATATCCAACAAAGGACTTATATCTAGAATCATAAAGAATATTTTGAAATAAATAATTAAAAAGCAAACAACCCAATAAAACATATTTGAAAAGATTTGTAAAATTTGTAAAATTCTATGGTAAGTTTTAATTTGATGGCATTTGTAATTTTATTAATTGTATCAAAAACTAAAGATCTAGTATATCATGCTGGAAATACAACCTATATACATCACTTAAAATTAGTCCCTTTCAACTATTAGGACAGAAATTAGCTGAAACAAAAGTATTTAAAAATATCTGCAGGAAACTTAAACCAAAAGAAATCTCAGATGGCTTTAATAATATCTAAATATGTAGATGTTAAGGGAAAAGAATTACAAAAGATGAAGCTTAATTTTATAATGATAAATTTTAGTTCATGAGGAATATTTAACTTTCAAATTGATGAACCTAATATATATGTGCCAAAATGTATATATGAACCAAAAATAAAAAGAAAATTGATAATTCCATATTAATATTGGGGGATTTTAGCACACCTATCTCTTAATGAAAGAAAATTCTCTCTTCCCTCATAAAAATTCGGAACAACCTAGAAGTTATGATGATATTGTTATCAAACTTGCAATAATTTTCTTATAGGAAACAGCTGCCTGTGAAGAATAGGAGGACCCATAAGACAAATAGAAATCTTATACTTTTTACTTTAACCACTGTGGAATTATTTTAGAAATCAATAGCAGAAATATAAATTTAATGTAACTATGCATTTAGAAAATGAACAACAAACTGCTTAAGTATTATGGATTAAAGGAGAAATGGTTTAAAGATGAGGATATATTTTTAAATAACTGATAAAGAATATACAATACATCACAATTTGCATTTGCAAGGAATACTGTTATTAGAGGAAATTTTAAACCCTTAAATGAATGCAATGGCAAATAATAAAGGCTGAAACCTCAAAGATCCAAGAACCCACCTCAAGAGTTAAAAGGAAAAGGAAAAAATAATAATAATTAACCCATAGACAGTAGAAGAAAAGAAATAAATATGTATATAAATTCATAAAATGGAAAATGAATATTAAATAAAGAGATGGACAAATCCAATATTTAGATTTTTAGAAGGTAACTCTTTGTGAGGGGAAAGATGTCACAAAAATTTCCAATATCAGAAATGAAAAGTGGAATATCATTAAAGACGGAATTTAGAGATAAGAGTGTTATGAGCTTCTCTATGACAGAAAAACAATTTTAGATGAAATGAACAATTTCCTAAAAGGAACAAAATATAATAATCTCACAGATATTATCGTAAGTGAAATAAGGCAGTTACACCAAGAAAGCATAAAATATAGTTCCTTAAAAAAGAATGCAGAAAAAAACACACACAAAAAATAATTGATATTTGACAAGTTATTTTGTGTCAAGGTATATATTTCTAAGTGGGTACCATAGGACAGTATTGACTTCAAAAATGAACTTTATTTTTTAGGAGGTACCAGGGGTTGAACCCATGGGAAGCAGGCTCTCTACCACTTGAGCTATATTTGCTCTGCAGGAGAACTTAATTTAATGGTGGAGTTTTCCCATAGTTTGATCTGGGTGCTGTTTCCATGGAAATATACAATAACCTGTACACATAAGATATCTTTCATGTATTTTATATCTCAATAAAAATGTGAAAAAATAATTCCTCTGTGAAATCTGGAAGGCCATTGAACACTATCTCTTTTTCTTTCATATAAAAATGTTAGATTAATTTTTTCAGGTTATGATAAACAATAATTTGGTGAAATGTTCTATTTCCTTTATATGTTCTAATTTTCTTACATGTAATTCTGTTGTCAGATCTTAAGATTCTTGATTATTCGCTTTTGTGTTTCTACATTTTTCCTTGACTAGGTTAGAAGGAAATTTATTTTGTAAAGTTATATTATTGATTAATTCCAAAGAAGCAGCTAATATTTTTGCTATCATTATTTATTGCCTAATTACTATGGCTTTCCTTATTTATTCCTTTCACATTCTTTGATTTTACTCTGTCATTTTCTGTTTTCTGAGAGTTTGATACTGAAGATTGTATTTTCTCACATTTTATTATTATTGAAACAAGCGTTAAGGTGCATGTCTTTTTGGTTTTCCTTTCTTTGAGCTTTGCTTAACCTGTCTTATGTAGTATCGTATTTATTTATTTGTTTATCTTTAATTTTTTTTAGTTTTTAAGATACTTAGATTAAATAAATGCCACACAAAAAATATAGAGACTCCTCCCACACCCTCCACAACCTCCAATACAAACATCTCCCATCAGTGTGGCACATTCATTGCAATTGACAAACACATCCTGGACCCCACCACAAAACATGCACCATAGTTCATATTGTAGTCTACATTCTCGCCACACAGTTCTGCATATTATGTGATCATATCAAATGGCGAATATATGTCACTGCAATGTCACTCAGAACAATTCACAAGTCCCAAAAAAAGCCCCAGTATTACAACTGTCTTTCCTTCTCCCTGCACTCAGAGCCTCCAGTGCCCACTGGCTCCACATCAATGTTGTAATTTCTTCCATTGGTTGAATCACAATATGTCTATAGTAGAATACCAGTAAGTCCACTCTAGTCCATAGCTCTTCCCCCATTTCTCAGGATTCTGGGATGGTGATGTCCACTCCACCTCCAATTGAAACGGGGCTTATATCCCATAGGGAAGATGGATGGGACTATCTTGCCTGCAGCTGCAGATTCTCTCCTTTCCCTGTGATGGCTGTTGTTCGTTATCATCTCCCTGCCAGTTGTCCTGAGTGAGTCCAACGAGCTATGCAGTAGGTGCTGCAACTTCACTAATTCTCTGGACACAGTCAGCACATGGAGAGCTCACAGACTCGAGTCTCTGTATATACACTTACAAACTCCAGCACCAAGTACAGGTCCAAATAGAAGGGACTGATGAGCCATGTGCTGGGAAGACATAATTGAGTCCAACTCTGTTACTCTCAGGAGGACAAACTCCAAATTAGGGCCCTCTGGCAAGGCACCAAACTCCAGAGTCATCTGCCCTGACCATGGGACCTGGGTGTCTCCAGAGCCCCTAGGAGCCCCACCACTTGGGGAAGCATACACTTTGGAAGTCTATGTAATCCTCCTGAGATATGCACAAGTGTTACCTCTGGGATGATCTCCCGACACACTTTGAAATCTCTTAGCCATATAAACTCATTTGTCTTTACCTTTTCCCCCTTTTATTCAAGGTCATTTTCCAGTTGCGTTGCTAGTTGGTGCTTGGTAGCAATCCCTCCATGCCAAGGATGTTGCAACAATGCCCTGAGAACACCTGAACATTTTTATATACCTTATATGTATGCTCAGGTGAAATTCTTCCCATGCATTCCCTTCCTTGACACCCCACACCAATGATACTCCCCCACCTCACCTGCAACCCTCCTGCGATCCAAAGCAATATATACATAAATTTTTAGACTTTCTTCAATTTACTAAATACTGGGGAGGTTTTTCTTTTTAATCCAAATTAGAATGGTCTATTTTGTTTATATTTTAAAACTGACTTCTATTATTATTTTAATAGAGTGCTGACTATATTACTTATTCTGTTTTGATTTTTTGGTGTTTTCTTTGTAGCTTCCTTAATCCATACTTTTATTTTGGAGAATGCTGCCTAAATATAGTTAGGCAGATACTTAGTGTAGAGATGAATTTAAATTTATAATCTGAAATAATATTATTACATAGTATATTATAATAATTAAGCACTTTTAAATTTAATAATAAGAAAGAAATATTTGATTTTATATTTCCCTTAATTCATGGTATGTTATATAAATTATTTTATAATATTGTGATCTATTAAAAGATTAAATATTTTTAGATGCTTTTAACTCACTACACCTATTAAATATTTGTCTCAGACTCTAAAATCTTTGGTCTGTTCATATATATATTCAGCCCTGTGTCTCAGCAGATTTGTGGCCTCTGGTTTACACAGAAGCAACAAAATGATGATGTTCGACTAATCCCATCCCCAAAACATCTGCACCATAAAATCTAAGGACTCTCTCAATCTGAAGCACTCAACTTGAACCTCATGTCAAATTCTTTAAGTTGAATCAATAAATATAAGGGGGTAGTAATCATGGACCAAAGTAGATTTAGTGTTATTGTAGTTATTATCATGTGATAAGGTAAGAACTTGAATATTGATATAAAGATAGTGGTTACCAGAGGCCCTGAGGGGAAAGGAAGGAATGAATAGTTATAGGACAACGCATTTTTAGGGCATTGGAATTGATCTGTGATAACACAGTGACAGATATATGAAGATATTCCTTTGTCAAAGCCTAAAAACCTACAGGGAAAAGTGTAACCATAATGTAAACTGTAGTCTTAGGTTAGTAGTTAGTAAACAATGCATTAATATTGCTCCTTCAATTGTAACAAATACCACAGAAGAAAAAAATTGCTAATAATAGGGGAAAATGCTTTTGTGGGTATGTGAGTTAAATGTGAATCCCGTATATTTTTAGGTCTAATTTTTTTTATTATTTATTTATTCATTCATTCATTTATCTTTATTTTATATGTTGAGCTAATGAAACAATCATGCATATCATAATGGATTCTCATTCATTGTCTGACCACCAATAATTTACATTTTTGTGACATATTTGCTACAAATGATGAAAGAACACTGTCATAAAATTACTACTATTTATAGCCCATAGATTGTATTTGCTGTATTTTCCCCAAAATCATCTGAGTCAATTTGATATTATTTTATAGATCAAAAAAAGAAAGGTTATGTTTGTGGGTTGGTCCAATCCTGGACCTTTTCAAATGGACTCTCTCAATGAGGTGTGGCTCAGGTTGAGTATCCACCCACTTGCTGAGTTTGATAAAAATTAAGACACACATAAAAAGAGAGATCTTCCATTTTGATCCTGTCATGTGACAGAAAGGAAAGACTCAAGTAGCTGAGGCTGCTGAAGAGATGAGCCATATATGCTTGATAACTTGCAGCTAAATTGGGGAAGAAATTGGAGTAGCTTAGCCTTAGAGAGGAGGCCCAGTATGAGATTACCCCTATGCCTAGTTGCCCACAGCTGAGCTCCAGGAGATGGTACAGCCCAGGGAAGAAGCACATACCAGGAAGAGATTGTCCACCATTTTGTTTCAACATGTGGCAAATGACTTGGGTGAGAAATCACTTCTTATGCTGCCTTAAGTTAAACTTTACATGGCCTTGGAATTGTAAGCTTTTACCCCACATAAATACCCTTTATAAAAGTCAACACATTTCTGGTACTTTGCATTGGCACCACTTGGCAAACTGAAACACCATCCTAATATTAACTCTATTTACTAGTATTGTATATTCTTTATCATTCATGAGGGAATGTTCTCAAATTTCTACTGCTAACCACTTTCCATCTTTCACCACAGGGTTCACTATGTTATATGATTTACTGCATTGTACAATCCAGACAAAGTGTACACTCAAGTGGCTCCCCTTTTTAGCACAACTTGTGCTGTCATCAGCTCAGTCCATTTCAAAATGTTTTCATTACTCGAAAAAGAAAATTCCCATATCCCCTTTTACACCCTATTTTAGTCAGTTAAAGGGTGCTAATGCAAAACACCAGAACTCTGTTGGCTTTTATAAAGGGTATTTATGTTGGGTAGAAGCTTACAGTCACAAAGCCCTAAAGAGCCCAACTCTGAAGTGCTTTTTCACCCAAAGTCATTGGTCACCAGTGGAAGCATGATGGCAAGTGATGTTTGTGCAGGTTCAGCCATCCTTCTTCCACTTAAGTCTCCATGGTCCCAGCTTCTTCTTATCGCATGTCTAGGCTGGCAAAAGGATCATTTCTCTCCCTAGGGATTCCATCTTTCCAGGCTTGGCGTATCTGTTCTCTTCACAAGGTCAGCTGTAGACTATCAGGCTCATTTTTTTCTCCAGGGTCTTTGCTGTGTCTAATGAGCAGTCTCTCTTCTTCTGTGTGCTTTTACTCTGTATCTGTTTCTCTGTAGGAGAGTCTGTTTTATCAACCCACTAAGGGGCTGGGACTCAATGCTGAGTCACACTCTAATGAAATGGTTGAATCAAAACCTTAATCTTAACATTATTTAATCATACATCTCAGTTGAATCTAATAAAAGCAAAGGGTTATCACCGCAGCGGAATAGACAAGTTTCTAAACATAAGCTAAATTTCTTTTCATAAATAACATCAAATTGCCACACTCCACCCTCTGATTTCCAAAAAGTATATTACAATATCCCAAAAATCTTTAAATCAGTAACAATGCTAAGTACAAAATCATTTCACAGTCAGTTTTAAAAATACCATTTGTCTGGGTGCAGAGTCTGGTCTAGGTGTAGCCATCTGAAAGTTACAAAACAATTTATCTGCTTCCAATATATAAAGGGACAGACAAAAGATAAACATTTGCATTACCATAAGGAGAAATTGGGAGGGAAACATGAGTCATGGGTCCTCTACATTTCTGTAAACCTGCAGGGAATACTTCATTAGATTTCAAAGTCTAAGGTCAATTTTAAAAAGATGATTTTTTTTTCCTCCCTGGAGTCTCATGATGACCCACCCTTTCCACAGAGTTGCCCAACAGCCAGTTTCTTGGAGACACTTCATTAAGCATCTGGGTGGTGACTCAGCTCCAGACTGCACCCTCCAAGAATGTTGGGGTAAAGGCCACATCTTCCATAATCTCTGTGGTGTAGTCTCAACTGCCTTAATACAGTGAGGGGGAAGCAACATTTTCCCTACTTGTCTACAGGCACAACCGTCTCAGAGCCATGGGTTGGTGACTTGGCTTTTCCTAATTTATGGGGGCAAGCCCATTCCTCTTGAGACGGATACAGTGTCAACCTTACTCTCCCCAACCCCAAGGGAATATGCTCCACCTTCTCAGTAGCCTGGGGCGGAAAACTCTCCCAAACAGCAGGCTGGAGCATCCACCCTCTTCAACTGCTGGATCAAACTTACCCTATCCATATACACGGGTGCAGTTCCTCTCTTGGCCCAAAGTGATATCTTAATTTCAGATCTCATCTTCCATGGTTCTCTTCTTAAAGCCATTTTCCTTTCCATATCTCTCCCCCATATCACTTTTTCCAGGCTTACAGTGGTTTTGTTCATACAGCTCTCTTAAAAAGGTTGTTGGCTTAGCATCCAGGAAGCAGTGTTCCAAGCTATCAATCAGTAATACTTTCCAAATCTTTCCTAGATAACTGCATTTTCAATCCTAACTTACAAGTTTCATGTTTAGTTAATTCCTCAAATGGGGCATTATCATCTGGGGGATTGATTTCCAGAGGCTTGGAATTTCTGGAATCAATTTCTGATTTCTTTGCATCCAAAAATTCAGTTCTTAGCTGATCTCTTTTATCTAGTATTTTGGTATAAGCTGCAAGGAGTTGTCAAGCCATATTCTCAAACTTTACTTTGGAAAGCTCTTCATCTAAATGCCTAGGCTCACCATTTTGAAATTCTGCCTTCCATAAAACATCAGGAAAAAATCTTCTTAAGTTCTCTGTGACTTTAAAACATGGATTTCCTTTCCTCTCATTTCCAATAATTGTTTACTTCTAAGTCCTCATAAAATGTCTCCTTAGTGTCTTTATTCTTACCAACAGTCTCTTCAAAGCACTCTAGGTCTCTCCTGTAAAGCATATCATAATTATTTCTGTGAGGATGGTCAATTCGTGTGATGGCCTTGGCCCCAGCCAGCTGTAGCCAGCTAGTGGCTGGTGCCATTGAGGCAGCCTCAGTCCCAACTTTGTCCTTGGGCCTGTGTCCAAAAGCAGTTAAAAGAGCTAGCTTGTGGCAAATGTTCTCTAAATAACCCAGGAACCAAGGACATTTGTGTAATAATAAAATAGAATTTTATATAATCTGATCATCATGTTATTCTCACTGGTGTACCAATATGTTATCCTCACTGTTTTATGCAAAAAAAAAAAAAAATGAGATCATCTGTGCTAATAAAAACCAACAGGTCAGCCAGAAAGTCAGGATTTTCTGTTGCACAGCTGCAGCCCATTAAGGACCATTATACTTCTCCTTCTCACGTGTTTTTTTCACTTGCCCCCCACACAAGCCCCTGTTGTGAATGCAGTCAAGAATTTCCTTCTAAGACTTTATGAAAAATAACTGTAGTCTCCATATTACAACCCACAGTCTCTTCAAAGCCATCTAGGCCTTGTCCATCAAGCATCTCACAATTTCTTCAGAAAAATTCTCCTTACTCATCTATATAACTGTTACAGCATTTTTGCTAATTGCAGAAGCACCACCCCACTTTACTTTTATCAAATTCTATATTAGTCAGCAAAAGGGGTGCTGATGCAAAGTACCAGAAATCTGTTGGCTTTTATACAAGATACTTATTTGGGGTGGAAGCTTACAGTCACAAGTGCCTAAAGAGTCCAACACAAAGTACCATAAGATGTATGTGCTCACCCAAAGTCATTGGCCAGCTGTTAAAACAAGATTGTAGTAAATGTCTGTGAAGGTTCAGACTTCCTTCTTCCTCTTAAGGCTCCATGATCCCAGCTTCTTCTGATCCCAACTGTAGGCTGGCATAAGGCTCTTCTCTCTCACTGGGGCTCATTTCTTTCCTGGTTCAACTGCTTTGGTCTCTTCATTAGGTCAGCTGTAGACTATTACGTTCATCTCTCTTCCCAGGGCCTCTACCATGTCTAATGAACTGCCTCTCTTCCCCTGTGTTCTTCTCTGTATCTGCATCTTTGTGCAAGAGTCTGTTTTATCAGTCCACCAAGGGTGTGTGACTCAATGCTGAGTCAAACTCTAATGATGCAGTTAAATCAAAGCCCTAATCTTAGCATAATTTAATCAGATATCTCAGCTGAACCTAATACAATCAAAGAAATAAGCTCAGAGGAACAAACAAGTTTACAACAAGAGGTAAATCACTTTTTGTAATTCATAACTTTTATTAAACTGCCACACACCCCCGTTATGGAACCTTAGCATTAATATAATATCTTCTTTTAGAGTGCTGTAAAATATTACAGCATAACTATTAACTATAACCTATCAGTTACAATATTTATATTTTCCCATGTATCTCCTTATTCTTAACACTTTGTAAAATAAGAATGTACTTGTATTTGTACCATTACCTTAACCATTATCCACCACCAAAATCACTATATAAACAGGACCTAGATTGTCCTCTAGTTTATTTCAACCAACATTAACCTCCCTAGACTACCCCAATCTGCAACAAGCACATTCATAAATCAGTAAGGTTTATTATACTTAATATAATGTTCCATTATCAATTCTAACCATTTCCCTAATTTATAATCCCCCATATTAAACATTCTACATATATTCAGCATTAGATTCTTCCTCAGAACCCACATTCTCTTAGTGAACTATACTCTTTTGTTTAACATCATTAGTTTAATAATTGTATTTAGTTCATATTAGTGACATCATAACATATCTGTCCTTTTGTGCCTGCCTTATTTCACTGAACATACTGTCCTCAATGTTCACCCATGTTGTCATATGCATCCCAAGTTCATTTCTTCTTACAATTGAATAGAATTCCATCATAAGCTTATACCACATTTTATTTATCGACCCATTGGTTGATGGACACTTGGGTTGTTTCTATCATTTAGAAAATTAGAATAATGCTACTATGAACATTGGTGTGCAAATGTCTTTTCATGCCCTTGATTTCAGTTCCTCTGAATATATTACTAGCAGTTGGATTTCCAGATCTTATGGCAGTTCTATATTTTGCTGCCTGAGTAAACACCAAACTCTCCTGAAGAGAGACTTAAACATTTTACATTCCCACAAACAGTGAAGTAGTTTTCCATTTCTCCACATACTCTCCAGTGCTTGAAGATTTTCTTTTTAATAATGGCCAATTTATAAATCATGAATTGTAGTGTCCTTTGCTTGTTTTTTTAATACAATTTTTATTTTTAAAGAATCTTTAGATTCCAAAAATGTTACATTAAAATTAGAGGGGATTCTGATATACCCTTCTTCCACCCCTCCCACACTTTCCCCTCATTAAAAACATCTTTAATTAGTGTGGTATATTTGTTACAATTAAGGAACACATATTGAAGCATTGTACTAAAGAGACTGTAACTTACTTCATAGTTTAAACTTTGCCCCTCACAATTTCA
>JAQZBX010075047.1:0-14659 GCA_029593785.1 Cabassous unicinctus
TTTTTTTTTTGTTTTTTTTTTTTTATAACTCACTGGATAAATGGAATTTCAAGCAAATCAAGTTGGTTATAAAATTCATAATTCCAATTTCACATTATCCTGTTAATGGATACTCTAGATTCTTTATTCTAATTATTTTTAAAAAGTGAGGTAATACAATATTTTTCCTTTTTCATCTGGATTATTACACTCAACATAATATCTTCAAGGTTAATTCATGTGGTCACATGTATAATAAATTCATTACTTTTTATGGATGAATAATATTCCCTTGTATGTCTATACCACATTTTACTTATCCATTCATTGGTTGATGGACACTTGGGGTGCTTCCATATTTTGGCATTGTGAATAATGCTGCCATGAACATTGGTGTGCAATTATTAATGGCATCTAGAATGGTGAATATTTTCCAGAAAGTTTTCAATTAACTTTGCCCAGATCCATCAGAGGAATCACTACCTTTGGCAGCTTTAGTCTCATGAAATTATTTCTTATATAATAAGACTTGAAAGTTGAACTTACTCCTTGATTGTTGCACTGCAGAATGGATGCGATGTTAGCAGCCATGAAAGAAACACTCACCTTGTTGTACATCTTCTTCAGAGCTCTTGAGTGACCTGGTACATTGTAAATGAGCAATAATATTTTGAAAGGAATCTTTTTCTGAGCATTAGGTCTCAACAATGGGCTGAAAATACAAGTATGCCTCAAATAATGCTGCTATGAACATCAGTGTGCAAATATCTGTTTGAGTCCTTGCTTTCAATTATTTTGGGTATATAGCTAGTAGTGGGGTCACCAAATCATATAGTAATTCTATAATTAAATTTCTAAGGAATGTTCAATCTGTCTTCCACAGTGGATGCACCATTGTACATTGTTACTACCAATAAATGAGCGTTCCTATTCCTGTACAAACTTTCCAACACTTATTTTCCAAGTGGTTTCATGAAATAAAAGGTGACAAATTCAGCTGTAGAGAAGGACCACTCCCACTGTGAAGGCTCACTTCTGGAAACAACTTGTGGAGGTTTATGCTAACACAGCAGGGCCATATGAGGGAATGAGCCTGGGTCATCAGTCATTTCCAGAAAGAGAGACTCTCTTATCCAGGAAGACTTGGATTGGAGGGATACCAAGTGGCTGCACAGAAAAATCCATGAAATTTTAAGACTTTGCCAGCCCAAACTGATCTCTCCTGGGAACTTATGACTGAGATCCATGTCTGTTCATTGATACTTTTGGTTAGACTCTGCAAAAGTCCTCTATCCTGATGGCCTTGAACAAATACCAATGAAAAGAGAACCTGCAGGGGAGGGAGATCCTTGTGACATTTGTGGGCAGAATCATGCTACCAAAGGGCAGAAGGAAACTGTTAGGGGAATAAGTCCACACAGAGAAATAGGCACAGAAGTCCTGTCTTGGTGTGTCCCACTATTATGCCCTGACATGCTCCTGTGCAGTGGAGGGGTGAGGGCTTAGCACTGCTTAATCCTCTAGGTATGCTGTAGGCCCAGGTGGGGCATAGAAAGGCCAGAGTGCATGGGCCAGTCTCCTTCACCTTCATCATGCACAGTACAATTAAAACCACTTTTTATTTGTACAAGGTACAAAGTTAGAGAACCCTGTTTTATAGAATCTCTCTGGTCTCCCCATCCCCCTGCACAATTGACAGTTTGTCCTGTTACCAGGTCTTTGTTTATATTTGAGATGGAAACCTCCAGAGGATTCTGCACAGTGACTTGTGACTAACAGGATACTAGCACTCAGAAGAAGAGCTGTGGTAACCTCTGGAGCTATGAAGGGCCTGCTGATGTTCATTAATTCCCCTTCATGTGGTCCTGGAGCAACCTTGTGGTGCTCTGTTGGTGATGTCTGAAAACCTGAAACAACTCCCAGTTCTTCTTGAGTTTTCTTGGGAGATCATGGAATATACTGTGTACTTTTATGGTTGATCTTATAGTAAAGTGGCAGCATATTTTAAGGAGACAAAGAACCACAATTATTTCTGCTTGGATTTAAATCCATCATAAAGTCCTTGAGAACACTGCCCTGATGGCACCAGCCAACAAAGCCATTGAATCTTCTGTGGTGAAGGCAGTGCTCTGACATTACAGACTCTGTGATTGGCAGCACTCACTACAAATCAAAACAGTTGTCCATTCAAGGATACAGTGGAAAATGGACAGGAATGAAAGCACCCTAAACATTGTTCTCATGTAAAGGACAGGAGAGGTAGGTCATACAGACAGGGCAGCATCAGTTAAGATAAAGCATGAGAATGAATAAGATGTGAGCAACCTGTCTGTTTGATGCATTTCAGTGCCAGCCAGAATGCAGAGCTTCCCAAAGCTGATTTCTGTCAATACATAATGCTCAATACAAACTTTCAGCTGACTTTATGAACATCAGTTCATTTGTTTGAGGGAAATAGCAACAGGGAGCTCTCCATAAGTAACATCATGGCTGGAGATGAGAACATGGGCAGTCATCATGCTTCCTACAGCCTCAACCTGCTCCCTTGGCTCCACTACTTGCTGTCTGATGCCTCTGCTTTGCAGAATCATTTTTGATATTGTGTGGTTGCTGTTCCCTCATTAGCTTCCCACCACAACCTCCACCTGAACTGCGTTACTTAACTGCCAACAACTAACACCAGTCCCAACAGTGTCCAGGGAACCAGAAAGAGGTCCCCAAGGATGAAGGCCAGAACATCCTTTCAGAAAGTGAAGAAGACTAACATGGTTATAGAACATGTGCCCCTGCTTCCTCCAGGGCCTACATAAAGCCAAGGCCAAGGCTAAAAATGGAGCCAGACAGTGGGTCTAGAGGAGCAGGTCATTGCTTCCATCCCCAAACATCAACAAAAGTGTCTGCTATTCTTAAAATAGAGATACACTACTACCCTATCTGTTTAGTGTGTGTTAATTTTAATACAGAGCACATGGACAATAAGCTCAAGCATTTAGGAATATTCTCCTATAAGGACCCTTTCAAAAGAGACCAAATTAGCAATAAAAGATTGGGGCAACAGTGATGTGAGTAACTCTGTATGGCAGACAGCTAAATGATCCACATATGCATCTCTTTATTTCCTTGAAAAACCATTTGAGAACCAACTCCATACCAGATGCTCTGCTGGGCACCATGGATAAACCAGGCCACAGACCCAGTTCTTGTCCTTAGGGGGCTGGTCATCAAGAGTAGATGATTGTTAAGTAAAGAAGATAGTTCTAATTCTCTTTCTTCCATTCTCTCTCTAAAAGCCTGCACGTGCATACACACACATATTTCACAGGATATTCCCAGATGTTGTACCCAAAATTATGGGCCAAACATTTAAATTAAAAGAACAGTTAAGTCACTTAGTCCACAAATATTAAGCTGGCAAAAACCTCCCAAATCAACCTTTTGGGATCTCTGGATCATATTAAAAAGTATAACAAACAAGGAAGTGTTTAATGAAGAAGAATCTACTAAATATCATTAAGGGATTATTTTAACATTTTTCTTGCTGGCCCAACATCCCCCTTTCACAAATTGGAGGTAGCATTTGGGTCAGTGAATCATGTTCACTGATGTGGCTTGAGGGTGTCAGGGGGGGAAATATGCATCATAGTCTAAAAATATGCATCATAGTCTAAAAAACTTATGGGTTGTATTATGACCTGCCTGATGGCTCACTGTTTCTGGTGCTTGCCTTTTTCCATCCTCCTCAGAACTTTCCCAGGTTTGTTGGGGCCTTCCAGATTGTGATTGTTGGAACTGAAGACAGATGCTCTCCATAACCACCTTAAGAATATGCTGATACATGGGAAAATACAAATACTATAACTTATAGACTAGATTTAGCAGTAGTATTGTAATATTTTTGCAGCAATGGCAAAATGTACTATTTCAATGTTAAGGGTCAACAATAGAGGAGGATGAGGAATAGGATTGTTCTTGTAGGAATAATGAAAGTGTTCTAAGGTTGACTGGGGTGATGGCTGCACAACTCTGTTATGAAACTGAGAGCCACTGGGTATACATTTTAGATGGGCTGTACAAGGCATGGGACCATATAACTCAGTGAAACCTATGGTGGATGATGGACTATGGTTAAAGTACAAATATGATAATGTTCTCTCATGAACTACAACAAATATACAATACTAATCCTTGGTGTTAATAATAGGATGGTTTGTGGGAAAAATAACCAAATATAAGCTATGAAATATAGTTAGCAGCAGTATTATGACAATGTTCTTTCATCATTTGTAAAAAATATTCCACACCAATGCAAGGTGTTGGTGGTGGGGTGATGTATGTGAATCTTGTATGGTATGCATGGTTGCTTTGTAAATTCTAAATTTCTCTAGTTAAAAAACAGTAACATATGAAATGGGATGATATACAAAGTACTGAATTAAAGAGGAAAAACTGTCAACAAAGAATTCTATTTCTGACAAAATTCCTATAAAATGGAGGAGAATTTAGACATTCCTTAATAATAAAACGTGAATGAATATGTTGTTAGTCATCCTACTCTACAAGAAATGCTAAAGAGTGTCTTTCAGGTTGACATAAAAGGATACAATAGAAAGTAATTCAAGACATATGAATAAATACTGAACAGTAGTAATGGTAAAGTATATAGGTATGCATAAAAGCCAGTATTATTATTATATATATTTTTGTAACTCCTCTTTCATTCCTAATTAATTGAAAGACAAATGCATAAAACCAGCTTTATAAATCCATATTAAATAGAACATTAAGTATAATGATGCATTTTGTGGCAATAACAACGTAATGGAGATGGATGGAGATGTATAAAACAGAGCATTTGTATACTACTAGAGGTAAGTTGGTTTTAATTCAAACTGACTTTTTATAAACTTAAGATATCATTGCAATCCACAGGATAACCATTAAAAAAAAAGATGAAAAAAAGAAAAGGAAATAAAAAAGAATCATTAACATAAAATGAATTAAGTACAAAAGAAGAGAAATGGAGAATGAGAATAAAAATATATGACACATAAAAATAAGAAGTGAGAGCAATTAATTTAAAAGTAAAAATGGTAACTCTCCTTTTAAAAGTCAGAGGTTGGTGGAGGTGATAAAATAATAAAACATGATCCAACTCTAATGTTCCTAAAAAAGACTTGACTGTAGATTCAAATACACTAATAAGTCGATACTGAATAAATGGAAAATGATTGTCCTTGGAAATAGGGAAAAGAAGAAAGCTGGGGTGGAATACACAAATATCAGATAATATGAACTATAAGACCAATATATTTAGAAGAGGAAAACAGACATTACAGATGGAGAAAAGGTCAAATCATCAAGAATATATAACAATTAGGAAGACATATGCATAAAACCAAAGAGCCAGTAAAAATATGCAGGAATAACTGGCCACTGCTTGTCACTGGCATCAGCAGCAAGGGGCCCTGGACTTCTCCAGTGACAGGAAGCTCCAGCCCACCCCAGTACTTGGCTCTGGGGCAGCCATTGCCCAGCGAAACTGCACCACAATTGCAAGGAACGCCACTAAGAAAATGGGTAAAACCTGATTAGAAAATAAACATGATCTAGGTATAACAGAATTCACTAATGAAGATCTTCTGGATCAACCTGTGAAATATGGAGTGAATCCTTGTCCTGTTGTAGGAACAACAAGGAAACAGGTCCATTCTCTAAGAAATCCCTTTTTTAAATTTCTTTCTGAGAACTTTGCAAAATCTAATTGAATGCTATCTCTCTGGCACACTCATCTTGGTCTCCTAATTGTAATAACTGCATAAAAACATTTGTGTACAGTTGATTGAAGAAGCAAAATAATGTGATTTCACCTTGATAAATGTAGTATTTCTATGAAAAGAAAACAAAATGCATAAATGGACTTCATTTAAATGTTTTGGAATTTAGACTATTAGTTCACTTTTTGGCCATAAGAAAAAGATTTTTAGCTTTGGAACATTTTGCAGGCTTTATTTTTTTAATGTGGACTTCTGTGGGAAGATGGATTGCCCACTTCCCCCTCCCACCAATTATCTGTGTAGATTGCTGGGAATAGTAGAGCTGAACTGGCCAGCAACCTGACACTCCATGTGGAATATCAGTGAAATGGGTGACAAGATGTGTCACCTGTATTTATGCACATAGGCTATAGTCAAGTTTCTTATTAACAGTACCTTTTCACATTATACCCATTATGTATGCCTGATGTTCTTGATACGGGCACTCCCTCTCCATTGTACTTCCCTATATAAACCTGTAGCCTCCAAGATTTGGCATAGTACCTCCTGACTGGCCATAATTAGGTCCTGTAAGTATTAAAGATATGTCCACTCCTACTGGCTTCCCAAGTGGTTTCTTTGAAATACCATTTGGTCAACCTCCCTGGGCTTGACCATCTATTTTACAATTGGCATATTTGGCAAGATATTCCAGAGACTCCTAATGGTAGGAGTGCTGTGGAGAACATGTCCCCAAAGGAAATTCTGGAGGGAAAATTTTTCCCTTTATTGAGAAATCAGCAGGGGTGATCCTGAATTCTGTGGGGGAAATCTTAGAAATCTCTAGGGGAAATTGCACCCTTTATTGGTAATTCTGTGGGGAAATTCCCAGCGTGGCCCTTTTCCTCTATGTGGTACGAGCTGGCTCAACTCATGGATAATTGGGAACCCATTAGAGACTTGGGGGATGCCCTGTATACACCCATGGGCCTTGTTCAACTGGAAAAGAAAATTGAGGAATTATATATAAAGAAAAGGGAGCAATGTACTCTCTCTGTTGCTGCTGTGTGGTCACTTCTCACAGCACAGGCAAACAGTTGGCCACTGTAGTGAAAGCATGACATAACAGGGAGAATTAAAATTAGAATGGGATCTCCACTTAGTGACAGGTATCTCTGAGCAATTAGATAAGAAAGAGATAGCAATTCAGATGTAGAAACTATAAAATAATTTTTAAATCATGTTAAACTGTTTGTGCAAAGGAAGGCTAAATCTCATGGATACAGCATCTCACACAGCAGGAGTGCTAAATAGAGCACTTGTCAATGAAACCATGCTGGTAAGAAAATATTCTGCTAAAGAGGTAACTGAGATAAGGAAAACATTCCAGCAGCAACTCCACAAAGCCTCTGCTGCCTGAAGACTGGGCTAGTGAGAGCTGATAGAATTACTTTAGTTGCTGGAAAAGTAGAAAAACTTAGAAACATTAATGTTCTCTGTTTTCTTTCCATGAAAATTCTAATTGGGCCTGGAGAGACACATTGAGAAATTAGTGCTTTTAAAATTTAGTAACTATTGAACTGGACAACCCTATGGAAAAAAAAAAAAGTAGAAAAATTCCAGCAGCTTTTGTAAGTCTGCAATTAAAAATATATTACAAAACTGAAAGCCCATAATACTTGTGTAAACTATGCAAGAGTTTAAATGGGATGTTACTTTGAGAAAATTTTAAGTTATAGTCACATTTCATTTTTATCAGAATTTTTATCAAGGTGTTAAAAGGAACTTTCAGTTTTGAATCAATCGCTTACTCCTGAACTTCGAGCCTAAGTTTACTACTAAAGAGTAGTAACCCAATATATATGTGTTAAATTTCTAAACTGCTAAATTAGTGCTTAACTGCATTTATACTGCTCAAGTATTCCTAACTGATTGCTGATTACTAATAAAATTGTCTCCAAGAATGGGCTTGCATATTATAGGCCTCACTGATTCCAGGTGAGATCCTAAAAGCAGTAAAAATCAGAAATGTGAAATGAAGGTGAGCTGGGAAACAGCCCTATCAAATGAGTAAGTATTATGAGTTGAATTAGTGAACTTTATGATTCTTTTGTGTCTTAACTCTTTTTGTGTTTATCTGTTCAGTGTGTATTTTGATACCTTCAGGTGGTAATGTTAAATTAACAAATGACAATTCATGAAAGAGCTCTATTCAAATGGCAAAAAAATAAATAAGAACTTATATTGTTAAATGATTATGGATACTAATAAAATAAATTATTTATAATTGTATTAAATCTTTAAGATGAAAATTGTAAGTTTTTGGTTAATGAAATTATTACAAACATTTTTAATTGCATTTTCCTAAATTGAGATCGTTTTTTTCTTCTTGGAACAGAATGAGATATATGAGACTTAAATGGATATAGAAAGAAGTAAAAGGTTTGAGGAAATGCTGACTGAAATCTGATATTTTTTAGGAGAATGTGTTTTGTCCTAAGATAAGATGGCTTATTTTCATAAAATCAGGGAGGAAATATGTTAAGACAAGGCTTGTTTGAATGAATATAGAAAATTGTAGAAGGTATTATAGAAGATAGCATTAAGCAAGGGAAAGTATTTTGTAAAGGTGAATTTTACCTTGAAAGGAAGTAAGTATAATCTATGTGGTTATGGATAGATATAAGAAGTTTGTAAAAGCATTTTTTAAGCTGAAATATTTAAAGACTAATTCCAGGAAGCCATTATTAAATAGAAACTGAATTGATGTTAATAACAAAAAGTAACTCCATAACTTCAGAGTCCACCTCAATCTGCATATTAAAGTGATGATAGGGGGAAGATAATCTTTTTTTTTTTTTAACAACCAATGAAATTTACTTTATCCATTTAAAAGAGGGCAGATCTACATTTTTTAACTTAACTTCATTAGACATGAACTTACAACTTTCATCATATTAAAGATTTAGCACATACAATGCCAATTCATTCACGTGGTATTTTATCAACCTAGAGAGATAACACCTAAGCTGAATAAACTGAAACTGTGAATAATATTAAAAGCATATTGACTGCTAAGTTTTGTAATAATTGTAATTGCATATTTTAAAAGATATTTCCATAGCTTCCAAGGACTTTTCCTTTACTTATTCAAATTTGGCAGTAGGATTATTATCCACGCTTATTGGAAGATAATCTTGATTCCACTGGGAATCTTAGGTTTTCATAAAATAATGGAGAAAGTAGTTTTTCCTGCACTGCTAAAATAAAATACCTCTTAATTAATGTAATCATGGTAAAGGTGTAAAAGTGAAAAGTAAAGTAATGAGATGATTGATTTCATTTGATGTGTTATCAGTTGAATGAAAAAATGTTTAGGAAATATTATAAAATTAAAAGGGATTTTTTAACACTCTGTTAATCAAAGTCGTAAGACTAAAATGTTCATATAAATACTTAGAGATTATATAAAATATATAAAATTCCTAGAAATTTAGCAATGTTTTCTGCATACTAGATAAAGGTATAATGTTATTAATCGTGGTTTAAATTATTTTGAAGATGTTATATGTCATAAAAATAACCTTTCCACCTAGAAATCAAGAGGTGGATCTTTTGGCCATATTTGTCTGATTTATCCCACCTCCGCTGAAGAGGCAACTCTATGGGGACAGCTACAGTTCTATGGCTATGTAAAGAGAGGAGATATTGCGGGCTGCCACAGGTGGTGCCTGAGAGTAGTTTATCAGGAATTAAACAAGGTAACATCACTGATGTATGCAGCATTCCCAAACATTGCTAGCTTATTACTTTGTTTTACATCTTGCTAAGCCTTTCTTTAGTATCTCCTAGGCAAGTCAGGCCAGTCTGCATTCACCATCATGTGGGAAGGCCTGCAAAGGATTTTACAATGCTTCCCCAAGGCTATATAGCCCAACCATCTCTCCTGGCCTGGTGGCAAATGATCTGGCCATGTGGAAGAAACCAATTGCTGTAACCCTATTTCATTATATTAATGATACTATGTTAAGCAGTAAATTGTCATTCAGAATTAAAAGATGCATCAGAGACAATGGTAACTTATCTTGAGAGCCTGGGCAAACAATTGGGACAAGCTGCAAGTTCCTTGCTGCTCTGTCAAATTCTTAAATGTTGTTAAAGTAAAATGATTTCCCACAGGACAAATTCCAAAACAATTAATGGCCTTTCTGGGGTTGTTGGGAAACTGCAGGCCTTCATCCCTCATTTAGCTCAGATAATAAAATCATTGTATCTGTTAATCATGAATGGTCATGCATGGGAATGTGAGGACCACCCCCAGCAGGTTGCTTTTAAAGAAATAAAGAGGGCAATAGCACAGCCTCAAGCAGTAATGGGGAGTAGACCCTGACTTACCCTGTAAATTGGATGTGGCTAGCATTAATAATTGGCTTTGGGTGGAGTTTGTGGCAAAGGCAACTTTCTAAACAAACATTCCATTGGTTTTAGTCACAATTGTGGAAGGGAGCCAAATTATGATATAGCCCCTTAGAAAAGCAACTACGTGCATCATACCATGCCCTGTTGCAAGTAAAAGAATTAATTCAGTAGTGTCTGGTCACTCTGAAGATTACCATCCTTATCCAGGGGTGGACTGCAGATACTAGAAACAAGACAGGAACTGTGAACTGTCATGAGCTGCCCTTTGTGGGGGAGAGATCTGTGAAAGGATATCTGGGATGCCTGCCAGCAGCAACAAGTAACTGTTTATCACATCCCTGCCCACTCCTCCAATACGCATCTTGGAATGTTGAGGTAGATGCCTTCATAAAGATCCAGAGCCATACTACTGGGACCTGAGAAGTAGCAGAGTGGCTCCACAGGAAAAGTAGACATCATGACTACCAGACCCTGCGATGTCTAGTCCAGAAGTTCCAACTGCTTCTTACTCACCATCAGCTTGTGGACATCACCCATGAGTGTCCATCATGCTCACTCCAATGACGGCAACAATTACCTCAACAGATGGAACATACTGACTGAACAAAGACTCAAGAAGCAAGGGGGCAAGTGAATTACATTGGTCCTCTACTGCTGTCAGAGGGGAAAAGGCATTCTTTCACTGCCACAGACACTGCCATTGGAATCTTGTAACCAGCAGGCTACTATTCACTGCCTATAAAATGTAAGTGCCCTGTACAGGGTGCCAGCCCAAATTGACAGTGACAAAGGAATTCCCTTTACCAGTCACCTCATGCAGTGTTGGGCTATGGACCAGAATAGTGTATGGATTTTTTATAGAAAAGATGAATGGCCTTATAAAGGAACAAATAAAAGGCAATAAGGGATTTTTACAGCAAGGAATGAAGAGGCTTTATGGAGCTTTAGCCCTTTTAATTCAGCTGTGGCCCCTGCAACAGTTAAAATGCTAATAGGAGGACCAATGCAAGCATTAAGATTGCCAGCCACCCTGCAACCCCAAAAAGGAAGTAATAATAATCTGTTGTTGTCTATGACTCAAACTATACAACCTGGGTAAGTGAGGTCATTTGGCCATGGTACTGGCATATGCAGCCTCACTGGTTGGAAATCTTAAGCCCATGGGAAATAACAGTCATCCAAAACATTGTTATAAGAAAATTTTATTTTTAAAATGCCAGTAATATATTGTGAAGCTACACATTTAAATATTTTAATTCTTACAGAATACACTTTGAGATTCATTCTTATCTGGATTAAGAGATATGTGAAACAATGAAATCAATAAAAGGAAAAGCAATTTGGGGTTGCACAATTCGAAAAATTTGATAGTGTTTATGGGGGAAAGTACAGCAATAATCTCTTCTGTAATTTTTATTAATAGTAAAGTTATTGTAGCCATTTGGTACACACTTTTTAAAAGATTTCTAGTATCATGAACATCCGACTTCAGTAAGACCCATTTAAATGCAGTTGATTTTTAGCAGGGATCTTTACTGCAAGCATATATTGTTTTAGAAAATTGCTAGTTGGCTACACATGTTTCCAAAAGCTGTTAACGGGCTATCAATCCATATTGGAAGTTTGTCCTCTTTATTTACAGCAAAATATATTCTGTACAATTTGGTATCAAAATATTTTTTTAGATAGATGTGTGTGTTTGTTAAGAAGTTAGGAACTTTAAGCACAGGTTTTATGTTCCATTTGGATTCATTATTTCATTGTCTCCTGTTAATAAGAACAGCATCTGCTGACAGTGTGTGTTCCTCTCTTTATGCACATAGTGTTCCTTTTAACTTCTTTCCCATTCATGCCCCTCCTTACACCTTGCCCCCTGCCTCCCCCAACCTGCACATCTTCTTGGCAAAGACATTTAATTCAAGTAGCCTTGCAGAGGACTTTTCTATCCTTATTGCCAGTCTTCTGACACCTACAGTAGGCACATTTAGGGTTTCATTCTTTGGAAATAGTAGAGAGCTTTGTAGTCCTCTTCGGGAGTTCTGAAAGCCTGCAAAATTACTAGTAAACCTGTATCAAGTGCCACAGCTGCTTGGTGGGTTCCCAACAGCTGAACTTTCAGGAAGCCCACAACCTTTGAAGGAATTGGAGTTTCTCAAAATCATAGCTAAACCACCCTTGGACATCTAGTTCATTTTTTCCACTCATTTGAATCTAATTTTCCAAAGGACTCATGCCTCTGTTAAGGTATACACATAATAAGTAAACACTATTAGATATACCTCTCATCTGGGTAAAAAGATTGTGAATATTGATGTAAAATAGTAAATCTTAAGCTCAGTTAAATTGTTAGATTACATGCCAAGTGGCTTTCACTGAGTTTAAAAATACATTGAGAGAAAAAAAAACACAAAAAAATCATTTTTTAAAAAAATCATTCTTTTTTACTTTTGTCACTGTATTATCAGATGTCCAGTGTACCATGACACCTTCCCCCTCTCATTCCCCAGTGTCTCCCAAATTTTGATTTAATTTTCAAAGAAGTTTTAGGTCACAGCAAAGTCACACACAGAATACTAGAGACTCCCAAATACCCAACCTCCCTTCCCCTTCCCCACCACATATTAAAACGTTTTTTTTTTGGTTGGAGTTATCATTGTTATAACTCTTATACAGATAGTAAAATATATCAACTAAACATTGACAATGGTTTACAGTATAGTTTACAATTTAGACTGTACAGTTTAACAATTTTTGATGATATTTAACATGTCCTGTGTCCATTACAGTAAGTTAATGAAAAACCTTTCCCATGACCATTAAATACCCCATTTGAACTTAACTATTCTTTCCTCCCCATCCCACTGGGGCCTATGACACTCCCTTGCCTTGACTCATGGAATGACAAGATTCATAGTTACATACCATGGGTATTCCAATTTAAAAGAGGAATTATTTTGGGTTTTTTTCCCATTTTTCAATGTCCCAGTCCCCTAATTATATTTACTTTCAGTTTAGATTTTTTTTTCTTCTGAGTTTCCTTGTACTTATCTCTTCCATTTAAGTTTATCATTATTATTTCTTTTTCCTATTAATTGCATTTGGTTATTATATGGGCTTCATGTTCAAGGAAGGTGTAGATCACAGAAGGGTTACAATGGGGGCTTCAGAGGATCATTGGTGGGGGGTGTCTGGGATGGGGGATTCATGGGAGTAAGTTTTTCTGAATATATATGAAAGATATATAAAATTGTTCAAATGATCAAGGGATGGGGCATGGTCACGGTGGTAGACAATCACTCAATAAATGAGGGAACCAGAATTCCCAGCCTGGAGAGCTCTGCCACATTCTCCAAGGGAGCAGCAACAGTCCCCTGAGTTTAGGGGCAGTGTCTGGCAAAAGAGGATGGCCAACTGATGGGTTCTTTTTATTGATAACTAGCCTTATGAGTCTTTGCTCTTGTAATTGAAACTTAGCCAACTGTTATGGGGTACCTTAGGGTTGCCACCTGAAAGCCTCCTTGTTGCTCAAATGTGGCCTTCTCTAAGCCAAACTCAGCATATGAATGCATTACCCTCCCCTCAACGTGGGTCATGACTCCTGGGGATGAGCCTCCCTGGCAATGAGGGATTAATACCAAGTGCCAACTGGCAACATGATTGGAAAAAGACGTTGAATAAAAGGGGGGAAAGGTAAAGAGAAATGAGTTCCTGTGGCTAAGAGACTTCAAAGAGAGTCGGGAGGTCATCCCAGAGATAATGCTTACGCACACCTCAGTAGGATCTCGTAGAAGACCAAAGTGGATATCACCCCACACAGAGGGGCTCCTGAGGGCTCTGAAGACACCCAGGTCCTATATAAGGGGGAATAGCCCCAGAGATTGATGCCTTATCAGTGGGCTCTACTTTGGAATCTGTGCTCCTGAGAGTGACACAGTTGGACTCAAATAAGTCCTCCCTTCACATGGTCCATAAGTCCCTTCTATTCAAACTTAGATGTGATGATGGAGTTTTTAGGTGTACTTCCAGAGACTGGAGCCTCTGGCCTACCTATGTGCCAGCTGTGCCTGCAATCTTGGTGGAGTTGCAACTCCTACCCTACAGATCAATGGAATCACCCAAGTCACCTGGTGAGGAGACGACGATGGGCAATGGCCATCCCAGGGAATGGAGAGGGCCTGCAGCTGCAGGCAGGATAATCCCATCCACCATATCCATGGGATATAAGCCCTCACTCACTTGGAGGTGGAGTGGGCATCACCATTCTAGTCCCCTCAGGATTGGGGGAAGAGCTATGGACTAGAATGGACTCAATGGTATTCTGTTGTAGACCTATTGTGATTCAAGCAATGGAAGAAATTATAAGAGTGAGGTGGAGGTGGTGGAAACTGGAAGTTTTCAGGGTAGGGAGGAGAAGGGCAGTTGAAATACAGGAGCTTTTTCAGGACTTGGGGGTTTTCCTGAGGTGCGTGGCGGTGACAGATACAGGCCATTTTACATCAACATATACC
>JAQZBX010075048.1:0-14659 GCA_029593785.1 Cabassous unicinctus
TAATATCCTCTTATGATCTCTCATTTCGGCAAGGTCAGTGGTAGTACCCCCTACCTCATTTCTGATTTTATTTATTTGTGTCATATCTCTTTTCCTTTGTTAGTGTATCCAAGTTTTGTCAATTTTGTTGTTCTTCTCAAAGAAGCAACTATTAGTTTTGTTGATTTTCTCCATTGTTTCTAGTCCATAGCTCTTCCCCCAATCCTGAGGAGTTTGGGATGGTGGTGTTCACTCCACCTACAAGTGAGAGGGGGCTTATATCCCATGGATACGGTGGATGGGATTATCCTGCCTGCAGCTGCAGGCTCTTTCCATTCCATGGGATGACCATTGTCCATCATCACCTCCTCACCAGGTGACTTGGGTGAGTCCATCGAGCTGTAGAGTAGGAGTTCCAGCTCCACCAAGATTCCAGGCACAGCTGGCACATGGGCAGGCCAGAGGCTCCAGTCTCTGAAAGTACACCTACAGACTCCAGCATCACATATAGGTTTAAACAGAAGGGACTGATGGACCATGTGCAGGGAGGACTTACTTGAGTCCAACTCTGTCACTCTCAGGAGCACAGATTCCAAAGTAGAGCCCACTGATAAGGCATCAAGCTCTGGAGCTATCCCCACTTATATAGGACCTGGGTGTCTCCAGAGCCCAGGAGCCCCTATGTAGGGGGTGATATCCACTTTGGTGTTCTATGAGATCCTACTGAGGTGTGCGTTAGCATTACCTCTGGAATGATCACCCGACTCTCTTTGAAGTCTCTTAGCCACATGTACTCACTTGTCTTTACCTTTTCCCCCTTTTATTCAAGGTATTTTTCCAGTCATATTGCCAGTTGGCAATTGGTATTAATCCCTCATTGCCAGGGAGGCTCATCCCGGGGAGTCATGTCCCATGCTGGGGGGAAGGTAATGCATTCATATGCTGAGTTTGGCTTAGAGAGAGGCCACATTTGAGCAACAAGGAGGCTCCCAGGTGACAACCCTTAGCCACCCCATAACAGTAGGCTAAGTTTCAAGGGGAAAGACTCCTAAGGCTAATCATCAAGAAACCATCAGTGGACCCTACTCCTTTGCCAGACACTGTCCCTGCACTCAGGGAACTGTTGCTGCTCCCTTGGAAAATGTGGCAGAGCTCTCCAGGCTGGAAATTCAGTATTCCCTCATTTTTTGAGTGATTGTCTACCCACTGTGACCATGCCCCACCCCTTGATCATTTGAACAATTTTATATATACTCCATGTATATTCAGGTGAACCTCCTCCCATGAAACCCCAATCCCAGACACCCCCACCAATTATCCTCCCCTGCTCCCTCTGTAACCCTTCTGTGATCCAAAACTTCCTTAAGATGAAGCCCATATAATAGACAAATACAATTAATAGGAAAATGAAATAATAAAGATAAGTTTAAATATAAGAGATAAAATACATGGAAACACTAGAAATAAAATAAAATTGAAAGATTGGGATATTTTAAAAATGGAAAAAAACAAAAAAATTAAAAAAAATTTTTTTTTCCTCTTCTTAACATTTTTCCTTTAATCGCTGCATTATTGGGTGTCCAGTCTGTACTCTGGCATGTAACCCCTCTCATTCCCCAGTGTCTCCTGAATTTTCATTTAATTTTCAAGAAGTTTTAGTTCCCAGCAAAGTCACACACAGAATACTGGAGACTCCCATATACCTAAACTCCTCCCCCTTTCCTCACCCCATATTAAAACCTTTTTTATGTGGATGGTAGCATTGTTATAACTGTTATAGAGATAGTGAAGCTTAGCTACTAAACATTGTCAATGGTTTACAGTATAGTTTACAATTTAGACAGTACAGTTTAATAATTTTTGATGATATTTACCATGTTCTGTGTCCATCACTGTAAGGTAATGAAAAACATTTCCCCTGACCACTAAATACCCCCTGTTTGATCTTCTTTGTCCCTTCCTTCCCATTCCCCTGGGGCACATTACAACCCCCTGTCTTGACTCATTGGATGACAAGATTCATAGTTACATGCAACAAGAGGCCTCGACATGCTGATTGTCCTCCCTATTAGGATCCACCCTTGCTCCTAAGAGACAGCCACCTGTCTGTTTCTGAGTGAATCAGTCCTCCCAAAGATGGGGGTCCATCTCTTTCTCACTCACCGTGTGGGTCTCCACTCCCCAACACAACACATTATGACAGGATGAACACTCACACACTCCCCAGAATCCTACTCCACATGCACCCCTTTCTGAATGCACCGTCAACCTACACCCTAAAACAGTGACACTACCTTGTCATACTGCCATAAGAGCATTCCCACTCCTGCACTTTCAACATCATACCCACAAATCCCATGTTCACCTAGTCCCTCTCTCATCTCTCCCCCCAGTATCCTGGGTATTCTAACCCACCCTTCCTAACCTAACCACGGGTCAACCCTGCACCACCAAACCCAGTAATATCACTACCCATCTGTCCTATCCTTCAATATGCAACTATACTCTATCACTTTACCATAGATTATGTCCATATGTGTGATGGCTCATGACCTTCTCTTCTCCTTCTCTCCCTTGTTAACCCTTGTTTCAGACAATGGTTCTCAGAGACTGCTCAGTTTCCTCAATTCAAATCAGTGAGGTCATATACTGTTCATCCTTCAATGCCTAGCTTGCTTCACTCAACATAAGGTTTTCAAGATTCATTCATGTTACTCCCTGTGTTAGCACTTTATTCCTTCTTACAGCTGAATAATATTCCATTGTATGTATGTACCACATTTTGTTTATCCATTCATCTGTTGATGGGCACCGGGGCTGATTCCAACTTTTGGCAATTGTGAACAATGCCGCTATGAACATTGGTTCATGTCTTTGCTTTCAATTCTTCTGGATATATACCCAGCAGTGGAATCGCTGGATCATATGGAAGACCTATTGTTAGCTTTCTGAGGAACTGCAAAACTTTCCTCCACAGTGGCTGGACTATTCCACAGTCCCACCAGCAGTGGATGAGGGTTCCTATTCCTCCACATCCTCTCCAACATTTATAGTCTGCTGTTTTTTTAGTAGCTGCCATTCTGATGGGTGTAAGATGGTATCTTATTGTAGTTTTGAATTGCATTTCCCTAATAGCTAGCGATGTCGAACATTTTTTCATGTGCTTTTTAGCCATTTGTATTTCTTCCTTGGAGAAGTGTCTTTTCAGGTCACTTGCCCATTTTTTAACTGGGTTGCTTGTCTTTTTTTTTCGAGGTGTAGGATTTCTTTATATATGCAGGATATGAAGCTCCTATCAGATACATGGTTGCCAAATATTTTCGCCCATTGGGTAGGCTGCCTTTTCATTTTCTTAATAACGTCCTTTGAGGTGCAGAAGTTTTTAATTTTGAGGAGATCCCATTTATCTATTATTTTCTCTTGCTGCTTGTGCTTTGGTGTGAGGTTCATGAAACCATTTCTTATTACAAGTTCCTGTAGATGCTTCCCTACATTATCTTCCAAGGTCTTTATGGTTTTGGCTCTTATATTTAGATCTTTGATCCATCTTGAGTTGATTTTTATATAAGGTGTGAGATGGTATTCCTCTCTCATTCTTTTGGATATGGATATCCTGTTCTCCAAGCACCACTTGTTAAAGAGACCAATATCTCCCAACTGAGTGGGCTTGGGGGCCTTGTCGAATATCAGATAAATGTATATGCGAGGATCTTTATCAGAACTCTCAATTTGGTTCCATTGGTCAGTATCTCTACCTTTGTGTCAATACCATGCAGTTTTGATCACTGTAGCTTTGTAGTATGTTTTAAAGTCATATAATGTGATACTCCAACTACATTTTTCTTTTTCAATGTTTTTGGTGATTCGGGGTCTCTTACCTTTCCAAATAAATTTTATAGTCAATTTTTCCAGTTCCTTAAAAAATACAGTGTTGATTTTTATTGGGATTGCATTAAATCTGTAGATTAGTTTGGGTAGGATAGACATCTTGATGATGTTTAGTCTTCCTGTCCATGAAAAGGGAATATTCTTCCATTTATTTAAGTCTTCTTTGATTTCCTTTAACAGTGTTGTATGGTTTTCTGTACATAAGTCCTTTATATCTTTAGTTGAATTTATTCCTATGTATTTGATTCTTTTAGATACTATTGAAAATGGTATTTTTTCCTTGATTTCCTCCTCAGATTGCTTGTTATTGGTGTACAGAAATGCTACTGATTTTTTAGCATTCATCTTACAGCCTGCGACATTACTGAACTCCTTTATAAGTTCTAGAAACTTTGTTGGAGATTTTTCAGGCCTTTCTATGTATAGGATCATGTCATCTGCAAATAATGAAATTTTTACTTCTTCTTTTCCAATTTGGATGCCTTTTATATCTTTTTCTTGCCTCAGAGCTCAAGCAAGTACTTCTAAGACAATGTTAAATAGGAGTGGTGATAGTGGGCATCCTTGCCTTGTTCCTGATCTCAGAGGGAAGGCTTTTAGGGTTTCACCACTGAAGATGATGTTAGCTTTGGGTTTTTCATATTATCCTTTATCATATTCAGAAAGTTTCCTTCTATTCCTATCTTTTGCAGTGTTTTTATCAGGAAAGAGTGCTGTATATTGTCAAATGTTTTTTCTGCATCTATAGAGATGATCACGTGATTTTTTTCTTTCAGTTTGTATATGTGGTATATTACATTGATTGATTTTCCTATATTGAACCATCCTTGCATACCCAGGATGAAACCTACTTGGTCATGGTGTATAATCCTTTTGATATGTTGTTGAATGAGATTAGCAAGTATTTTGTTGAGGATTTTAGCATCTAGGCTCATTACAGAAATTGGTCTGTAATTTTCCTTTCTTGTGGTATCTTTGTTTGGTTTTGGTATGAGGGTAATGTTGGCATCATAGAATGAGTAAGGTAATATTCCTTCTACTTCTATTTTTTGGAAGAGCTTAAGCAGAATTGGTGTTAGCTCTTTCCGGAATATTTGGTAGAATTCAGCTGTGAGGCCATCTGGTCCTGGGCTCTTCTTAGTTTGGAGGTTTTTGATGACTGATTCTATCTCTTTACTTGTCATTGGACTTTTGGGTTCATCACTTTCTTGTTTCATCAATGTGGGCTGTTTGTGAGATTCTAGAAATTGTCCATTTCCTCTAAATTATCATTCTTGTTGTCATATAATTTTTCAAAGTATCCTCTTTTGATATTCTTTATTTCTGTGGGGTCATTAGTGATATCCCTTTGCTCATTCCTTATTTTGTATATTTGCATCTGTTCTCTTTTTTTCTTTGTTATTCTGGCTAGGGGTTTGTCAATTTTATTGATCTTCTCGAAGAACCAGCTTTTGGTTTTGTTTATTTTTTCTAGTGCTTTCTTATTCTCTATTTCATTTAGTTCTGTTCTAATCTTTGTTATTTCCTTCTTTTTACTTCCTTTAGGTTTAGTTTGTTGTCATTTTTCCAATTCCTCTAAGTGTGCAGTTAGATCTTCAATTTTAGCTCTTTCTTCTTTATATATATATGGCTATGAACTTCCCTCTTAGGACAGCTTTTGCTGCATCCCATAGGTTTGGATATGTTGTATTGTCATTTTCATTAGTTTCAAGGTAGTTACTGATTTCTTTTGAGATTTCCTCTTCACTCACTGTTTTTCTAGGAGTGTGTTGTTCAACTTCCATATCTTTGTGCCTAATCTGATTCTCCGGCCCTTAGTGATTTCCAATTTCATTCCATTGTGGTTAGAGAAATTACTTTGTAAAATGTCAATCTTTCTGAATTCATTGAGAGTTATTCTGTGGCCTAGCACGTGGTCTATCTTGGAGCATGATCCATGTCCACTCGAGAAGAATGTAAATCCTGGTGTATTTGCGTGTAGTGTTCCGTATGTTTATTAAGTCCAGGTCCTCTAATGTATTGTTCAGAGTCTTTTGTTTCTTTATTGATTCACTGTCTAATGATGATAATGGTGTATTAAATTCCCCTACTATAATTGTAGAGGCATTTATTTCTCTACTTATTTTTTCCAGATTTTGCCTCATGGATTTTGAGGCACCCCAATTAGGTGCATAAATGCTTATGATTGTTCTCTCTTCTTGAGCGATTACCCCTTTTACTAATATATAGTGTCCATCTTTGTCTCTAACAATAGTTTTGCATTTAAAGTCTATTTCGTCTGATATTAGAATAGCTACTCCTGACATTTTTTGGCTGTTGTTAGCTTGTAAAATTGATTTCCAACCATTCACTTTCAGCCTCCTTGAATCCCTGGGTGGAAGGTGGGTTTCTTATAGACAGCATATAGATGGATCATATTTCCTTATCCATTCTGCCAATCTGTGTCTCGATTGTTGAATTTAATCCATTAACATTCAGTGTTATTACTCGCAAATAATTTCTTACTTCAGCCATATTTTCCTTGGGTTAATGTATGTTATATGTTGTGTTGTTTCTGTTTTTGTATATTTAGTTGTTTTTAAACTCTCCTCCAACTCTCTCTCCCTTGTTTTTTCCTTTCAACTTGTAGAACTTCCTTTAGTGTTTCTTGAAGTGCAGGTTTCTTATTGGCATACTCTCTTAATATCTGTTTATCTGTGAATATTTTGAACTCTCCATCATTTTTGAATGCCATTTTTGCTGGATAGAGAGTTAGTGGCTTGAAGTTTTTTTCTTTTAGTACTTTGACTATGTCATACCACTGTCTTCTTGCCTCCATGGTTTCAGATGAGAAATCTGCACTTAATCTTATTGTGCTTCCCTTGTATGTGATGGTTCTCTTTTCTCTTGCTTCATTGAGTATTTTCTCTTTGTCTTGAGCATTGGACATTTTGACAAGTATATGTCTTGGAGTTGGCCTGTTGGGATTTATACTGTTTGAGGTGCGCTGTGCTTCCTGGATCTACACACCCATCTCTCTCAATAGGGTTGGGAAGTTTTCAGTCATTATTTCCCTCAGCACTCCTTCTGTTCCCTTTCCCTAGTCTTCACCTACTGCGATGCCCATAATGCATATGTTTGTGCCTTTTGTGTTATCGGTTAAATCCCTGAGTCCCTGTTGATTTTTTTTTCTATCTTTTTGTTTATCTATTCTACTATCTGTTTGATTTCAAATGTATTGTCTTCCACATCACTAGTTCTTTCTTCTCTGTGTTCAAATCTGCTGTTATGTGAATCCAGAGTCTATTTGGTTTCTTGGATTGTGCCATTGATCCCCATCATATCCGTTATCTTTTTAGGTATGTTTACAATTTCTTCTGCATGTTCTCTCAATGTCTTCTTAATATCCTTAATCTCTTCCTTCACTTCATTAAATTGGTCCATGATATTTGTTTGGAAAGCTTTGATTAGTTATTCGATGTTCTGCATCTCTTCCTGGTTTTTTGTTTGTTCATTGGACTGGTCCATGTCTTCCTGTTTCTTAGTGTGGTTTGTAATTTTTTGTTCCCCTCTAGTCATCATTTTATCTTGATGGGTTTATTCGGTTGATTAGCTTGTCTCTCTGCTCTAGAGTTTTATTTAGCTGGTCGTTCTGTGTGTGTGTTGAGTTTTCTCTTTGACACTTTTTCTTCTTATTTTATTTCCTTGCTTCTTTCTATTTTCCCTTGAAGGCAAAAGTTTAGGGCTAGAGGTATCAAAAGATGTGAGAATGGAAGAAGGATAATAGTAATACTGATAGAAGTTAGCAGACGGGCTGTATAAGACTTAGTGAAATGAATATTTAGCTCATGTAGGCAGTGTAGAGTAATAGGAAAAAAGTGGAGTACCTACAATGGACTGGTAAACCAACTAGAGGAATATATATATAATTATTTAGGAGGCTAGAATGAAGAGGAGGGAGAGAAAGAGTAAAGAAATGGCTGAAAGAAAAAAATTAATATTAATAAAAAGGAAGAAAACAGAATAGATAGAATAGAAATTGACACCCTTAAGTTGTGGGTTAATGAAAAAACGTGGTATGTAAGAACCACAACAGAAAGCAGAAGGCAGAAAGTTGAAGGAAGTAAAAGAGATAGCTTGGTATACAAAATCAATATAGACAGAGAATGGGAAATCACTGAAGAAGCAGCACAGCAAAGAAGAGACAAGCTAGCAGCACCTAATTTAAAGAAAAATGAAAGAAAATAGAAGGGGATGAGGAAAAAAGAAAGAAAAGCAAGAGACCAGAATTAAACAGAAAAACCAAACAACCACACAAGCAAGTGGTCAAACAAATCTAAGGAAGAACAGTGTTCCTTCTTGGTCCCTTGTGGAACCTCTCAGCCTGCTTGTATTTATCAATCAATTGCCCTGCAAGGTTCTATCTGCAGGGTTTGAGGTAGATTTTAGCTTTTAAACTAAATTAAAAAGAAAATTTTATTTTTTTATTTTTTAAAGTGTCTTCTTTTTTTGGCAAAATAGGGGTCCCAAAATATGTCCTCTTCTAGACCATCCCCTTCACTGAGGGTACCCTAACTAGGCTCGTGGACACTAAACAAGCACTTCCCACTTCCTGGCCTCCCCAGGGGAGCTGAAGCTTTTATGCTAGTCAGTGCAGAACGATAAAAATGGCTGACTCTGTCCCCTCTGGTGCCAAGCCTGAGTATCCCCGGGCTTTTGGGCAGATCAGGCTTCCACAGTAGATTCACCTCTCCCCTCAGCCTGGCGCTGCTACAAGCTGGCTTATCTGCTCCCCAAAGCTATGAGGGGGTCCAGGCAGCCAAATCGACAATAAGGAAACCCCTCTCCACCTTCTGTCAGAATCCTCCCTCTCTTGGAGAATGCTCCCTCTCACTGGATTGTTGGAGGTGCATGGGGCATATCCCTGGGCAGCTAGGTAAGTCAACTTCCTCAGCAGATTCGCCACTCCCCTCAGCCTGGTCCTGCTTCAAGCCAGTTATTTTGCTCCCCAAGGGTGCAAGGGGTTCCAGGCAGCAAAATCCACAGAAAGGAAAGCCCTCTCTATCCTCCACCAGAATCCTCCTGTTCTCAGAGGTTGCTCCCTCTCACCGGGCTGCCTCAGGAGTCACGGCTCAAACCAGCCTCTTTCCCCAAGGATGGGGCTCAACTGTCTGTGTTAACCTCCATGGGCAGGGTTAAAACTCACGAATCTCTACCGAGCAATCAACACCGTCCAGCTGCCTCCAGACTGGTGTCCCAAGCTTCTCGCTCTGTACACCCACAGCACAGACCCCTGGGAAGGACCCCGTCCCCAATCAGCCATCCTCAGTGAGGTAGTCAGCGAGTGCCCTCCTAAACCAATGTCATCTTGATCTCTCTCCATTGTTTTTTGTTCTCAATTTCAGTTATTTTTTCTCTAGTCTCTACTCTACATATGTAATGTTTTCAGCTTGGTTTTGGATTAGTTTGTTGTTCTTTTTCTAGAGTCTGTAGGTGTGCAGTGAGATCTTCAATTTTAGCCCTTTCTTTTTTTAATGTAAGCATTTAGGCCTATAAATTTTACTCTCATCACTGGCTTTGCGGTGTCCTATGGCTTCTATAGCTTTTGATATGCTGTGTTTTGCTTTTCATTAATCTTGAGGTATCTACCATTGTCCTTGCAATTTCTTCTTTGATCCACAGACTGTTTAGGAGTGTGTTGTTTTGCCTTCATATATTTACAAATTTCCCCCTTTCCTGCCTATTATTGTTTTCCAGGTTCGTTCCATTATGATCACAGGAAGTTTCATGTATAATTTCAATCTTAAAATTTTTGAGAGCCATGTTGTGGCCCAGTATGTGGTCCATCCTGCAGAAAGATTCATGAACACTTGTGAATCATGTATAACCCGCTGTTTTGGGGTGCAATGTTCTGTATATGTCTATCAGGTCCACCTCATTTATAATATTGTTCAAGTTCTCTGTTTCCTTGATGATCTTCTTTCTAGTTGTTCTATCTATTGATATGTGTGGCACCTTAAAATATCAAACTTTTATTGTAGAGATGTCTATCTATCTTTTCAGTTTTGTCAGAGTTTGCCTCATATATTTTTGGCATTTATTTTAGGTGCATGGATATTTATGACTGTTATTGCACTTAAAGTATGTACTAGTCAGACACCAGTATAGCCACTCCTTATCTTTTTTGTTATTATTTGCATGAAATATCTTTTTCCAGCCTTTCACTTTCAGTCTATTTGCATCCTTGGATCTAATGAGAGTCTTCTGCAGACAGCCTATGGATGGGTCATGTTTTCTTATTGAATCTTTCAGCCTATGTCTTTTGATTGGAAAGTTTAAACCATTAATGTTCGATGTTATTACTGTAAAGGCATTACTTCAACCCTTTTATCTTTTGTCTTTCATATGTCATATCATATTTTTGTCCATCATTTTACCCTTTTCTTTAACCTTTGATATTCTTCACTTGTATACTCTCTTCCAATTGTTTCTCTTCTCTTTTCTTTCCTGGCTGCAGAACGCCCTTTAATGTTTTCTCCAGAGCTGGATTCTTGTTTAAGAACTCTCTTAGTTTCTGTTTATCTGTGAATATTTTAAACTCACCAATTGTATTATTTGAAGGAATGTTTTGCTGGATAAAGTATCTTTGGCTGGCAGTTTTTCTTGGTTATATCATACCAACACCTTCTTGCCTCATGATTTCTGAAGGGAATTCTGCATTAATTCTTATTGGACATCCTTTGTATGTGATGTTTTGCTTCTCCATTGTTGCATTCAGAATGTTCTCTTTATTTTTGGCATTTGGCATTTTGAATATTATGTATCTTGTGGTAGGTCTATTTGGATTTATTCTAATTGGAATGCAATGTGCTTTCTGGAGATGTATATTCTTGTCTTTCATTAGAGATTAAAAATTTTTGACCATCATTTCCTCAAATTCTCCTTCCGCCTCTTTTTCCTTTCTCTTCTACTTCTGGAACTCCGATAATACATTTGTTCCTGTGTTTCATGCTATCATTCAACTTCTTGAGCCCTTGCTCAATTTTTTTCCCATTTTTTCTCTGTTCTTCTCTCCTTGTAATTTCAGCTGCTCTATCCTTTATATTGTTGATTCTTTATATTGAGGTTCAACTCCTCTTCTTAACATTATGTTCCTAATAAACATTCTTCCATGATTTCAAATCTGCCCTTGTGTGCCTCTATTGTATTTTTAATCTCACTTATTGAGTCTTTCATTCCCATAAGCTCTGTTTTTTTTTTCTATCCAAGGATTCCAATTATTCTTTGTGCTCACCCAGTGTCTTCTTAATGTTTTTTATTTGTTTATTTAGCCTTGCTATCCTTCAATTTTAAGATTTTATTTAGGAGATTTGCATGAACATCTTTGATTAGTTGTTTCAAATCCTGCATATTGTATGGAATATTAATGTGTTCCTTTGCCTGAGTCATATCTTTCCTTTTTTAGTATGGCTTATAATTTTTGGCTGCTGTTTAAGCATCTGATTCATATTCTGAGTTTAGTTTCTCTCTCTTGTCTAGGGATTTACAGTTAAATAGCTATGTGCTACCACTGTTCTTTGACTCTTGATTCAACTTGTTCTAGATATTTAGGATTGTCCCTGTGTAACTGTCCAAACCAGGGCTAAGGATCCTGTAATTCAGCACAGGCCAGTTGGAGAGGTGACAGTAAAGTCATCTGATTATTTGTTTGTTTGTTTATTTATTTATTTAATATTTTCCCTTTTTGTGCACTCTCCTGGTTTCCCAGAAGGTGGCACTCTTTGGCAGACCTGTCAGCTCAGTCTTCAGGTGCTAAGGCGGAATGCAGTCAGTGTAAATCTGTGGTGAGTGGTACAGCAGCAAAGTCCTTTGGGCTGGCCAAGCTTCAAAAAATACACTTTCTCAAAAGCTTTTTCCTCCCTTTCCCGGCTGCACCCTTCCTCTCTCTGCCTCACCAGTAACCAGCTCAGGGAAGTAATAAGGGTATTTGGAAAATCAAATTGCCTTTAGTTCCTTGCCTGTTCTCAGTCTAAACAATGTCACATCCTCACATGTCCTGGAAGTCTGTGACCCCTCTTATGCCGCAGACAAAGTTTGCTGGCCAAAATCTGAATTTGCTGTAGGCTGTGTACTTCTCTCTTCCTTTTCTTGGTGTAAGAGGACCCCTGCAAACCCCTCAGTGTGCAGCCATTGAAGACCACAGCTGCTGCAGTCTGCAGACTGCTATTTCCTCTAAGAGTGAGGGAATGAGCACAAGATGCTTCTTCAGCTTTACTCACCAGCCAGCTGAGACTCTTTTCCTATGCTCCTCTCACTTCTAGGTGGTGTCTCACCCTCTCCTGGTGTCCTGAGTCCCATATCAACCCTCCAGACAGTCTTTGCCTGTCCTCTGGCTCTTTTTCTTGGAAGGAAGTGATCCCTCTGCCTCTCTAATCCTCCTTCTTCCTGGAAGTCTGGTTATGACATTTTAATTTTGTCAAAGCATATAAAACTATACAGCACTCCTTCAATATTGGTTCATTAATTGTAACAAATGTACCACACTAATGTAAAATATTAATAATAGGGGAGTGTGTAAGTGTGGGAGAGATTATATGGAAATTCTCTACACTTTGGTGAATTTTTTCTGTAAATCTAAAATTCCTTTAAAAATAAAGTTTATTATTTTAAAAATGTGGCACAGAATTTAAGCAAATCATGATGACTACTTAGGTACAAAGTGTTAAATCAGAAAATCAAAATTAGGAAGTTGAACCCAACACTTGTAATTTTACCCACCACACCATGCTTCTTTGCTTCCCCTCTCAATTATTGGTTGTTTGATTTTCCATACCTCCATAACATAGGGCCTGGAGGAAATAAGATTTCCTCTTCAAGGAAAGCCAATCATTTTGAATCTTATGTACCACACCCTAATTTTCCTGGTTATAGTCATTTATCACCCACCTAGTCATTCCTCTTTGTTCACTGGAGCTCCACCCTTATGGCTTATGCTCACATTTTGAGAATTTTACTATCCATATAGATGTTCACTCCAAAACCCTAGCCTCTAAAGTCATTGTCCCTTCCTCTTCAATGACAATGTATTTCTTCCTATCACTCTTACCTCATACTCTACCTCAAACACTCTTTAATTCACATAGTCAAATCCTAGATGTTGTTATTTCTGGTAACTTTAATCAATAAGTAATCCCTAATACCCCAAATCCCACAATTATTGACCTTCCAAAAGAATGCCAATAAATTAATCCTGTCAACTTTTACTGTTCTTTACTTCTCTCATGTCACTATGTCTCTCCTTAACCAGCTTAAAATGATTGGTTAAAAAGTATCACTTTCATGTATCTTTGTATATGTCTATCACTTTTTCACCCTGTTTCAGTTCATCACACTCACCTGGTGTGTATTAGTCACCCAAAGAGGTGCTAATGCAAAGTACCAGAAATCTGTTGGTTTTAATAAAGTGAATTTATTTGGGGTAAAAGCTTGCAGTTACAAGGCACTAAGGAGTCCAACTCAAGGCTGGTTTCTCATCAAAGTCTGTTGCTATGTGTTAAAGCAAGATGGCAGACAGTCTTTTCTCCATCTCTCCTTTTTTCTTCTTCTTAAGGTTCCATGGGCCCAGCTTCTTCTGATCTCAGCTGTAGGCTGACATAGGGCTCATCTCTCTTCCTGGGGCTGCAGGATCCAAGTTCTCTCCTCTGGCATCTATGGAGCTCTTTCTCTGTTCCCGTTTATCTTCTTCTGTATGTCTTCCTGAGTGACTCTCTGTTTATATAGCCCACCAAAGGGGCATAGACTCAACCCTTAGTCACACCCTACTGACATGGTTAAATCAAAACCCTAATCTTAATACAATTTAATCAAAGATATCTCAGCTGAATCTAATACAATCAAAGGGTATCACACCCAGAGGAACAAACTAGTTTACACATATAATCCATATGTTTTTTGGAATTCATAAATAATATCAAACTGCTACACTGTGAAACTATAAACTTGTTTGTTCCAACTCTCAATCTATTCTTCATTTGCATCCACAGAGTTGAACATGGCTGTAGTAAAACTTATATTCATATTTATTGATTTACTTTAAAATTTTCATCACTCTTCTGAAGCAGGCCTTAAATGTTTCTTAGAAATCATGTATATCAGGTCTCCATCTAACAGCTTCTGGGTGTGTATACTCTCACTTCTTTTCCTTATGAGGTATAAAGCATCTGTGCTTCTAGTGAAGGCAAGCTCCTGTACTTTTACCATAGTTCCCATTTCCTCTCACACAGTGAAGGACAATTTTCCCAGCATTTCTTTCCTATTCTGCATTAGCTATGTTTTCCCCAGTAATGTTCTCAATTGTATAAAAACTTTGCTTAAAAACGCAAGTACAACTTTCTCTTGATCCCACTTCCTCCTTCAACTAAAAGCCCATTCCCTTCCTCTCCTTTATAAAAAAATTCTTTAAAATGGTTGTCCACATCTGCATCATCAATTTCTCTTTCTCTATTCTTTTTTGACATAATTTAATCAAGCCTTTCTCTCCAAGACTTTACATGTACATCTTATCAAAATTGCCATCGCTTCCATTTTACAAAGTCATTATAGTAGATCTATTGGTTGACATGGTTGAACAGTCTTTTCTTCTTGAAGCACTCTTCCTGTTTTCCAGAACAACACACAATCTTAATTTTTTCCTATAATTAAAGCATCTTCATCACATGGTTCAATGCTGGTTCTTCTTTATTTCCCTGAACAGCATTTTTTCAGAGTATTCCAGAGCTAATTCTTCAATACCCTTATTTTTCTATGTACTTTC
>JAQZBX010075049.1:0-14663 GCA_029593785.1 Cabassous unicinctus
ACCCGGGGCCTCTCATATGGTAAACGGGTGCGCTATCCATTGCGCCACAGCCGCTTCCTGCCGTGAGGTTGCTGCATCAGCCCACCGCACCGCTCAGGCCGGCGTGCCCTCACAAGGAGGCCTCGGGGCGCGAACCCGGGCCTCCCATATGGTAAACGGGGGCTCTATCCACTGAGCCACACCCGCTTCCCTACAATGATTATTAACATAAAAAATGTAGCCAGTTCTCTCTAGAGAAAAGTTCATTAAAAGAATTGCCTCATATAATATCATTTGATAATAAAGTGCTTTGAAATGTTTGAACTTCTGCTAAACTTTAGGATCATATATTTTTTCATCCTTCTTAATTTTTCACTTGAGGGAAACTTTTCAGTCTTAGTCTTAGCAATTGTAAAGAAGCTATAAAGCACTTCTTGAGCACCTCCAGTCCTTCCCTTTAGGCATTCATTTGTCAGTCTCTATTATCAAATACATGATTTGCTCTGGCTGCATATTACAAATCAGATCCTATTCTAAGATCTGCTTACTTAATTGTAAATTAATTTCCTTAGAATAATAGTTGAAATATTAAAGTTCTATCTAAAAATACCTTTTTAAAAACAAGATCAAATGTTTTATAAATGAGAAGTTTTAAATTCATTTATCTTTTTTATTTAAAAAAATCATTCTTGATTCACCCTCTTTCTTTATCCTCCCCCTTAAGTCTCTAAGTCTAAGTCTGTTAATTTTATCCCTACTGTATTTTTTACTATCTTTCCTTCCTTCCCATGCCTGCTGCAACGTTCTCCCTGCCTCCAATCTTGCACATATCTAAGTCATCTTTTCACTCATTCTACAAATAAGAATAAGTCTTTAGTTCCTTCTATGTTCCAGGCATGTACTAGGCTCTAAGGATCCAAGAAGATTAAGAACTCCCAAGATTTTCCCAGCCTGGCCAGGGAGACCAATTTGAAACTATTAGTACAAACCCTAAGAGGTACAATAATACTAATATGAACAGAATGAAGCAAGAACACACACAAAGGCTATCTAACCCTGTCCTCAATTGTCATTCAGATCTTATATCACTTCTTTCCTCAAATATCTGGGATAATTCCCCATTGACTACAAACTCATCTAGTTTCTCTAATTGCTCCAATCTACTTTTACAGCCCTACACTCTTCAACCTCTGTAAAATCCTTTATATCCTTCCAGGTTCACCTTAACTGCCACTGCCTCCAAGAAGCTTATCCTCTACTTAGCGCTCCAGGCAGTCATTCCTCCCATTGTGTTTTCTCATTGTTTATGTCTGTCTTCCCACTTTCTAATTAAGGACCATTTATTTTTCTATTTCCACCCCCCAAGTGCCTCTTTTTAGTACTTTGCACATGGCAGAAACTCAACAAATGTTGAGTTAAAATTTTATTCCTGGGAAGCGGATGTGGCTCAAGTGATTGGCCTCTCGTCTACCATATAGGGGATCCAGGGTTCGATTCCCAGGGCCTCCTGGTGAAAAGCAAACTGCCCACACGGAGTGCTGGCACACGGAGAGTGCTGGCCTGTGCAGGAGTGCTGGCCTGCACGGAGAGCTGGTGCCACAAAATGATGCAACAAAAAGAGACACAGAAGAGAGACAATAGGAGATGTAGCAGACCAGGGAGCTGATTAAAAGATTCAGCACCTCTCTTTAGAAAGTCCCAGGATCGGTTCCGGGTGCCGCCTAAAGAGAAGACAAACAGACACAGAACACACTGAGAGCAGATAGTGAGCACAAAAACAAAGAGGGGGGAGGGGGGAGAAATAAGTAAATCTTAAAAAAAGAAAATTACTCCTATCAAAAAATATTATGGATTCCGACTTCTGGTAGTCACAATCATTGCTCAAGACCTTAGGGGATTCTCTGCCCTGCAGTGGTTACTATTCATACGGAGACGTTGTAAATAATGCCCCCTGGAGTTGCGTAATGCAATGGCCTTACCAGAACTATGCTAACCACTCATTTTCACTTAACTTATTGGGTAATATTAGGTATAGTTAAGATACTCTATTGGTTTCTTGGAAAGCTCCTAAGGAAAGCAGGACACTCATAGTCAGGTAGAAGACTAGCCACAACATTGACTTCTAGATCTAGTTTGATTTCGCTTTTAATGATCACATATTGTCAATTAGCATTCCAGAGGACTAGTTCTAGTTTTCTACCTTCTCTCTATTTGCAAACTCTAAGATTTTAAAACAACTTTTGTATTATTTTTTTTATGTCAAATAACTCAAACTTTCAATAGTTTGATATTGGATTTGGAGATAACTCAGAAATATGTTCAGCACTTAGCTATATTCAGGCTACCTAAAAAATTGAGATGCAGCTTGTTTGTGAAAATTAAATTGTTCAGCAAAGGCTTAATCCAGATTATATAAAGAACTCTCTAAACTCAATAGTAAGAAAGCAATCCAATTAGGAAAATGGGCAAAATACTTGAATAGAAACTTTATCATAAAGGATATACAGAGGCAAATATCTTTTTATTTTCAGTACACTTCATATTTCAACACAGTGTGTTCAACATCATCAGTCACTAAGGATATGCAAATTAAAGCCATAATGAAATATCTCTACACATGTATCAGCATGTCTAAAATTTAAAAAAATAATGACTACACCAAATGCTGTCTAGGATGTAGAGAAAGTGGATCACACATACATTGCTGGTGGGAATGTAAAATCATACAAGCACTCTGGAAAACAGTTTGGCAGTTTCTTATAAAACTAAACATGAAACTACCATATGACCCAGCAATTGCACTCTTAGGCATTTATCCCAGAGAAATGACGACTTATGTTCACGTAAAAATCTATACTTGAATGTTCACAGCATTTATTTGTAATTATTTTTAATAACCAAAAACTGGACTCAGCCCAGATATCCAACAACAGGTGAAGAGTTAAACAAACGGTGGTACATCCATAACATGGAATACTGCTCAGCAAAAAAGAGGAATGGACTGTTGATTCACACAACAATTTAGCTAAATCTCCGGGAAATTATGCTGGGCAAAAAAGCCGGTCCCAAAAGGTTACATATGTATGATTCCATTTATATAATATTTCTTAAGCAGCTTTATTGAAAGATAATTCATAAATTCACCCACTTAAAGTGTACAGTTGAGTGGGTTTTAGTATATTCACAGAGTTGTGCAGTCATATTGGACTGCTTTTTTTCTACCTTTATTGAGATATAATGCACATGCCATAAAATTCACCCTTTAAAAGTATACAATTAGTGGTTTTTGTATATTCACAGGTTTGTGCAACTATCACCACTATATTATTCCAAAACATTTTCATCACCCCCAAAAGAAACCTCATACCCACTAGCAGTCTCTCCCTTTCTCCCCTCCTCTTAATCCCTAGCTGTGATTACTAGCAACCACTGATACACTTTTTGTCTCTATGGATTTGTCTATTTGGGACACTTCATATGAATGGAATAATATATGCGGCCTTCTGTGTCATGTTATCAGGATTTATCCATGTTGCAGCATATATCATTCCTCTTTGCTTACCTATACATCAGATGATGGACATTTGGGTTGTTTCCACTTTTCGGCCTTATGAATAATGCCATGAACATTCTTGTACAAGTTTTTATGTAGACATATTTTTTGTTTTAATTTTTTTATTTTTTAAAAGATACTTAGATTACATAAATGTTACACAAAAGATATAGGGATTCCCATATGACCTGCTCCCCACACCTCCCACACCCTCCCATATGAACATCCTTCATTAGTGTGGCACATTCATTGCAATTGATAAACACATCCTGGGGCTTTGCCATTAAGCATGGACCATAGTTCACATTGTAGTGTAGACATATCTTTTCATTTCTCTTGGGTACATTCACAGGAGAGGAATTCCTGGATCACATGGTAACATTTTTGAAATGACAAAATTTTAGAAATGGAGGCGCAAACAGTGGTTGCTTGGGGTTAGAGATGGGAGGGAAGTGGGTGTGGATATAAAAGGGCAAAACAAGTGATCCTTGTGGTATTGGATCTTCACTGAAATAGTGAATATGTGAAACTTCACAGATGATAGAAGTATAAAACTTAATACACACACATGCATACACACAAATGAGTACAAGTAAAACTGGAGAAATATGAATAAAATGAACTGTAGGAATGTCAATTTTCTGGTTGTTATACTATAGTTTTGTAAACTGGACAAAGTGGTTAAAGAATCTCTATGTATTATTTCTTACAACTGCAAGTGAATCTATAATCATCTCAATAAATATATCAATTAAAAAATAATAGATTCTGATATATATTTTCTTAGCTGAAAAATTTATATTGTCTCCATTGACCTCCTCCAGAGCTGGCTGCACCTACCTGATTTTTACTATTTGCCTTATTACTAAGCTAAAGGAAGGAAAACATCTTATCTGCATAAACACAGTCATATTGCCCTCAAAAATAAAAGTTTCAATGAAAAACAAACTATAAATACTAAATATATAATATTTATCCCTTTTTTTAATCTGGCTTATCCCAAAGAGCTCTCTTGCAGATGTTTCTCCGTTATTGGGAAGAAATACATGATGACTATTTTTGTAGGTCCTACAAAGAGATAAAATTAATTATAACAAAAAGTTAAAAATACATGCAGTGAAGAGAAAAACTGCCTTATCACGACAATTGTGTTCCTGTGGGATTAAATAACAGGAAAAGGGAAAGATGACTCATGCTGAAGCTCAGGTATTCCATGATTAAGCTAAGAAAAAGTAACTATAATATCGGGAAATCATGCAATAAATGTCACTAATTTGTATTAAATGCATAAAATACCAATATGATTTTAATGAATTTAAATACTTAAAAAATACATACAGTATCTAAAACCAAGTCAAAATGTGAACTTGCAGAGCCTTTCAGATATCTGTTTTGACTAGCAGACAAAAAAATGTTTATAATTATATCATTTGCTGTGCATGTAGAGACCTTCTTAAAAAATAGCTTGCATAATTTATTTTAAAAAGGAACGTCCTACTCTTTTGACAATTTGGTTTTAAAAATTTTTATGGATTATGCAGAGACACAAACTTTAACCAAATCTAAATTATCAGAAATCCCAAACTTGTTAAGTACTAACTCCTCCTGTAGAGAAGAAGAATGATGCTACTAATTTTTTTTTTACCAATAATTTTTAAAATTGCCAGTTTTCAGAGATTGGCTTCACATTTTTGATGACAACTGCCTCTGGGCTTTCAACCTTGGTTACCTATGAGGCAGTCTTTTGCAACAAATGTCCTGAGGGTAGTTGGGGTCAACTAAAGAATTTCTATAAAGAACTCCAGTCTTCATTACAGGGAATAAAAGTCAAGGCATTTCCTACGAATGTTGATGTCTTTCCTTTTTATCTATTGATATAACTTAGATCAAGTATTAAATAAGGCTAGCAGATATGCTAGTGGACTATTAAAAATGAGAATTCATTATTTCCTTTTAAAAATATAAAAACAAATAAACAAAAAAAACCCACACACAAAAAAGCAAAGCAGGTGTAGCCCAATGGTTGTTGAGTCTCTGCTTTGCATGTATGAGGTCCTGGGTTCAATCCCAGTACCTCAAAAAAAAAAAAAAAAAAACAATTTTTTAAAAAATATATAACTGGTTATTATAACATAAATTTCGAGAGCATTAGTCATTAAGCAATGTTAGCACACCAGCATTTAGCAGTCAGTTCAACAGCATTTAATAATGTCTAAATTAGTTCTCCGCAATGCTGACAGTTCAATATTGATAAAGAAAAACTGAGTTAAGATAATATTTTGAGCCTTTATTGAGATGTTTCTCTCCCTACTTCTACAGAGGATATAATTTCCCATAGTGTTTTATTTTTAGATAATCTATATACCTCAGCTAAAAGATTCTTGTTTTTCACCAACAAACCACCAAGATCAGGAAGGCCTGTGTCAGCTGCCTTTTTGTTGTTTATGATTGGGTTCCTGGTGGGAACCACTTCAAGAGGTGGGTCAAAACAAGCCTGCAAAGAGAAATTGCAATTAAATACCTACAAATGTGCTTGAGCAGCCCTATAGCTCAAAATCAAAATGTTCTAGCCTACACCAATTGAAATCAAGTACCTCTAAATAGGATGTAAGCTTAAAATATTCATTGTGAAGTGCTATCCTAAAAACATAACAGGTCTCGGGAAAATAGCAAGTGACATGTTGATCTAAAAGGCTACTTTAAAAATAATAATAATAAAAGGCTACTTTACATTTTTTTCTAAAAGTTATTACTAACCTGACAAGTTATAACACCAGCCATAAGTAAATGCAGCACATCTAAATAGCCATAGTTTCTGAGATATAGGAATCAATAAAACACACATAAAATATCTGAGGAAATGTTACTTCACTTTGAGAAAAGCTTTCCCAGTATGTGCTTTATTTTTGGTTACAAATCAATTCCTATGCACTATATCTTCACACAAATTGATTTCAAAAACAAACAAACAAACATGAATTTAGTAGATCAACATCAATTTTATGTTTCTGCGGTACCTAACTTAATTAAAAAAAAAAAAAAAGAGGGTAGAAGTATCTACCTGAACTGCAATATCTCCCCCTATTGTCAAAAGGGTGTAAATGTTCCAACAAGTTATTAGTATAACTTTCAATATAAAGTTTACATAATTTAAATGAAACCAAGAAAAAAAATGCATTATTAACCTAGATTGCTAAAAAAAAAAAAAAAAAAAAAAAAAAGCATCACATGGTGCGTAATGTACTAAAGGAATAAAATACATTTTTCTAAAGTTATCAGGTTTTTAAAATAATTTTATGCCTTATGGACAAGGGTTTGCATAAGAGAATACAAAATTACTGTTTAAACATATAAAGAAATGAAAAAGAATTTTGAAAATACAAGTAAGTCACAAGAATCCATAAAGAATAACTAAATGTTTTGGAAAAAGAACAAAATAAAACTTCTAAAAATAAAAACTGTAGTAATTTATATTCAAAAATTCAGTGGACACATTAAAAAACAGACTAGACCCAACTGCAGAATGAATGAATTTATATAAATCTGAAGGAATTATCAAGAGGACAGCACATAGGGAAAAATAAATATTAAATATGAAGGAGAGGCTAAAGACACAGAGAATAAAGTGAGAAAGTCTAATATCTTAACTGCAGTCAAAGAAGAACATATGGGGATGGGAATGGGGATGAGGCAATATTTGAAGAACTAATGTCTGTGAATTTTCTAGAATTCTTGAAAGATACCAATCTAAGCGGTCTACCAAATCCCAAGAAGAATAGAGATAAAGAATTCCTTATCTACACACCAATAATGAAACTGAAGAACACGAAAGAAAGAAATCTTAAAAGCTGTCAAGAGATGGCTCATTAGAGAGAAATGGCAATTAGATTGATGGCTGAACTTCTCAACAGCGACATAAAAGCCAGAAAACTTCAGAATTATATCTTTTTTTTTTTTTTTTTAAGATTTATTTATTTTTATTTATTTATCCCCCCCTTGCTGCTTGCGCTTGCCATGTCCATCTGCTGTGTGTTTTTTTCTGTGTCTGCTTATCTCCCCCTTGCTGTGAGGTCTTGCTGCATCAGCCCAACACACTGCGCAGGCCGGCCTGCCCTCACAAGGAGGCCCTGGGGCCTCCCGCATGGTAAACGGGAGCTCTATCGATTGAGCCATACCCGCTTCCCTCAGAATTATATCTTTAACGTGTAATGAAAATTATTTCATATATCATCAATTCTAAGAGGCACATTTTTTTCACATTTTCATATCTCTAAAATTGGGGTACCTCTTAAAACTGATGCCACTTCATATTGTGACTAGTTTAACTGCAGCACACAATCCATGGGGAGGCGGAGGGGGCGGGCAAAGGTACAAAAGGCTCTTCAACTGTTATCAGTGAAGTTTTATTTCTTTACAAAAACAAGTGAAACAAATGGGGGAGGGATACCAATGTTTATTGAATTTGGGTGGTGGGTAATGGGTACTTTTCTTTATGTTTGAAATTAAATACAAAAATTAAAAACTATAAGCATAATCCAGTTGAATTTTAAATTAAAACAATGTAAACATTTAATTACTTTTAAAGTAATACATTTCCTTTCCTAGAAACAAAACAAAACAAAAAAACTAGACTTGTCACAGTCATTTAAAGCCACCAGGGGAAGGACATAAACCATCCCCTAATCCCTGTCCTCACCCTTAGCTCAGAGTTAATCTCCTAGGAAATATAAACTAAAGCCTCAGTGGAGCTTTCTAGTGGCTTTAAAAATATCAATGGAAGGGGGCATCTTCTGATCCAAGAGGATATTTAATGTCCAGAAGGATTCTTATTAGGATCCAGCCCTAATAAAATAAGGCTATAAACCTAGGGCGTAATATGGTATACTAGAAAGAAAATGGGAGTTAAACTACTTCATTTTGCCACTAAATTGCTGTGACCTCTCTCTAGTGATTAGTTTCCTAATCTGCAAAATGACTGGGTTAGGTCAAAGTAACTCAAAGTCTCTTTACAGTGTATTTTTCTATTGTTTTTTTGATTGTGGGTCTCAGGGAAATGTCAGAACCAAAAGAACGAAAATAAATAAAATCCCTTTAGATTCAGATGACTCACTGCTGCTTATTTTAGAGTTAAGTCAGAAATGAAAAGAGGTAGGAGCTCTCTGTTTCACATCTTGCATAATTCACTAGCAAAGAAATGGTAAGAGTGTTAGCAGAAGGAAACGGGCAAACAGAACTGGTCTTTCCCTTCCTCCTAGCCCTCAATTGTGTGGGAGACTGTTTTACGACCACCTTCTAAGCGTGGGGAAAATATGCCAGGGTACATGACTCACCAACGGGCTATTTTTCCAAGATATGTGAGATGACAGATGCTTGACTTCTGATGGCGTAGCCTCATGGGGCCCTTTGCTTTGGATGGTAGCAAGTCTTCCTGGATCTGAGTGGTTTAAAAACTGAGGGTCCAACATGCTAGAGATACAAACAGCATGAAACAGACCTAGAAACAGTGACTCGAGGTGCTTCCAAGGGGAGTTTGCATAGGGCAGTCAGGCAGAGCTGCTGAGGTCTGCCCAGTGCCAATGGCAATGTCTTCAAGGAGGTTCCACAGTGGTCCCTCACTGCTTAGCCAGACCTCAGAGGGAGCTGACGTTTGAACATGTGCTGCTTGGAGACAAGACGTGCCTAGTTTCTAAAGAAAGCATCAGAACACTGTTAAGATTATAACAGGTTGAAGGAGCCTGCCAATATACATATATACCCTCGTAATAATCATAATTAAATGCTACTTGCTAATTTTTAGATACCTGACTTGTATATTTCCTTCATTTTCAATTTCTCAGTCTATCAGAAACACTAACTATATCCCTCAAGATTTAGCCAAAAGATAAGTCCAAATGAGTTAACAATGTAGCATGTGATAGCTCATAATGCTGTTTTTGCTCCAGAGAAAGGTGAATGTAAGCTTACATTATAATTTTTACAAATTCATGTTCCCAAGAACTTCAGAACTGCCTTATCCGTTTTCCCTAACCAGTTCAATTCAATAACCATACGGTTTATTAAGCAATAGAAAGGAGATTTCCTTTTTTCTTTTTTAAAGATAACGGAATGTATTCTGGAGAAGAAACAAAAAGCATAGAATTGGTAACAACTGTGCATTGGAAGTGCTATAGTATGTTTTTCCTTTGCTGGATCATACCATCCCAAAGAATTTTCACAAGAGAAAAAAAAATCAAGATTGTGAGTTTAAGGAACGTGGAACACAAAGGCACTGGATCAAAAATAGTTTCTTCACTAACCCTCCAGTCCTTTTGGAAATTCCTCTATTAATTCACTCTTTACATTTATAGGTATTGAAGACAACTATTAAAATGCAAACATCTCTTATGAGACTTTAGTCTCTTCCTCATTGTCCTTATTTGATACCTAGGATCATTATTATAGCAGATCCTTGTCTAAGAACTTGATAATCAAAGAAGAGCAACTTGGGTTTTGTGGATGAAAAGGCCAAAGAAATTGCTCCTTATTCCTGGAGACAAAAGTCTTCTTTACTTTTGTTATATCCTTGCCATTTTGTCAGTCTTGTGCTCTATTAAAAACTTTAATGAGTTTCACTCATATTCCTCTAAGAAACATCAAGCCATTGTGTGGGCCAAAGTTAATCCCAAGAAACTTGATCATTTACATATAAATCCTCTGTTATCAGTTCAAGTACCACCTCCTCCAAGGATCTTTCATTGATTTCTATGAAAAGATAATTTCTCTCCTCCTAATTCTTATAGTTATGATGTAGATCTTTCTTTTGATGGTAAAAAAATCTTATCTCCCCTACTAAAGTTACCTAAGTGTAGGATCTAGTTCTGATTCATCTGTATCATCCCATAGTAGGTATCAAAATATATAGGTTGAGCAACCATCAGAAAAAAATTTAATACAAAATAAATTTATATAGATGGTGATAGTACTGTTCTCCAAAATTAACCTTATAAAAATACAATGATTTTAGGTTTATGTAGGCCTATTCTATTTTTATATACTCATAAGATTTATCAATACTTCAGATTAGAAAGATACAGTATCCTATGTTTCCTCTAGCAGCAAGTAAAAACCACACATTTTTACCACATCAGGTACAAGAGAAAATTCCAAACCCAAGATCAATTCCCAGAAGAGACCTGAATTGCCCAATATGAGTGGCTGCCCTGATTTGCCAGTAGAATGTTGGCATCAAAATCCTGTTGCTAGGTGAACGCATCACAGAAGTGCAAGGAAGGGAAGGGGGACCTCTTAAAGTGACAGTAAGACATGTGGTTTGTTTTTCTAATGGAATAGAATCACAGAGTGGTTTTCATCAAGCATTAGTAAACTCTTAAGAAAATGAACCCACCAAAAGTAAAAGTAAACATTCCAATAAATGTGAAATTTTCGGCATTTCTTCAGTGAAACTCTTACAGTCAAATTTTGAACTCCAGTACACACATCTAATTAAGGAAGAAGTATTTTGAGAGAGGAAAATGATGATTCTACCTACTATTCCTAAAGAAAAAGATGATTTGTTTGAAAAACTGGAATACTAACACTAAGGGAATATTTTTACAACAGTAAAGTATTTCTTCCCCTATTATGGATTCTTTTTCCTTTTTAGTGGTTTTTTAAACACAATTTTTATTTTTAAAAATATACTTAGATTACATAAATGTTACATAAAAAAATAGGGGATTCCCATATGCCCCGCTCCCTACCCCTCCCACATTTTCCCACATTAACAATATCCTTCATCAGTGTGGTACATTCATTACAATCGATAACACATTTTGGAGAATTGCCACTAAGCATGGGTTATAGTTTACATTGTAGTTTACACTCTCTCCCATACAATTTTGTAGGTTATGGCAAGATACATAATGGCATGTATCTATCATTGCAGTGTCATTCAGGACAATTCCCAAGTCCCAAAAATGTCCCCATATTACACTTGTTTTTCCCTCTCCCTCCCCTCAGAACCTCCAGTGGCCACTGCCTCCACATCAATGATATAAGTTCTTCCATTGCTAGAATCACAATAAGTGTATAGTAGAATACCAGTAAGTCTACTTTAGTCCATAGTTCATTCCCCAATCCCAAGGATTCTGGGATCATGATGCCCATTCCACCCCTAATTGAGAGGGGGCTTCGATCCCATAGGGCAGATGGATGGGAATATCTTGCTTGCAGTTGCAGACTCTCTCTGTTTCTTGGGATGTTTGTCGTCCATCACCATCTCCTTGTTAGTTGTCCTGGGTGAGTCCAATGATTTAGCAGTTTTATTGAGATATATTCACATACCATACAATCCATCCAAAGTGTACAATCAATGGCTTTTAGTATAGTCACATATAGTATAGTCTATATATCTATATTTATATATAGTCTGGGAAGCAGGTGTGGCTCAGTGGATAGAGCCCCCGTTTACCATATGGGAGGCCTGGGTTTGCATCCCGAGGCCTCCTTGTGAGGGCACGCCAGCCTGAGCGGTGCGGTGGGCTGATGCAGCAACCTCACGGCAGGAAGCGGGTGTGGCGCAATGGATAGAGCACCCGTTTACCATATGAGAGGCCCCGGGTTCGCTTCCCCACCCCTCCTTGTGAGGGCAGGCCGGCTCGCGCGGCGCCGTGGGCTGATGCGGCAAGACATCACAGCAAGGGGGAGATAAGCAGACACAGAGAAGACATTAGCAGCACAAGCAGCAAGGGGGGGATAAATAAAATAAAATAAATAAATCTTTAAAAAAAATATATATATATATAGTCTATATATATTTAGTATAGTCTCATAGTATAGCCTATTCATTTCCAAAGAAATATAAACAAATTTTTACCAATTCTGCACAGATTAACCCTCAGCTTTCCATTTTCTAACCTCATTCTATTTATTGGTGACCTATATTCTCATTATTAACTCCATGAGTTTACACAATATATTTAGTTCATAATAGCACAATCATACAGTAGTTGTCCTTTTGTGTCTGGCTTGCTTCACTCAACATAATGTCCTCCAGGTTCATCCATGTTGTTATATGCTTCACAACTTCATTTCTTCATATAGCTGCATAATATTCCATCGTGTGTATACACCCCAATTTGATTAGCCATTCATCAGTTGATGGACACCTGGGTTGTTTCCATCTTTTGGCAATTGTGAATAATGCCACTATGAACATCGGTGTACAGAGGTCTGTTTGTGTCACTACTCAGTTCTTCTGGGTGTATACCTAGTAGTGGTATTGCCATGTGACATAAGTCTATATTCAACTTCCTTAGGAACTGCCAAACAGACCTCCACAGTGGCTGTACCATTCTACATCCCCACAAACAGTAAATAAGCGTTCCTATCTTTCCACATCCTCTGCAACACTTCTGGTTTTCTGACTTTTTAATAGTGGCCATTCTAATAGGTGTGAAATGATATCTCATTGTAGTTTTGATTTGCATTTCCCTAATCACTAGTGAGGTTGAACATTTTTTCATGTGTTTTTTCACTATTTGTATTTCTTCTTTGGACAAATGTCTATTCAAGTCTTTTGCCCATTTTTTCAATTGGGTCATTTGTCTTTTTATTGTTGAGTTGTAGCATCTCTGTATATATCATTGCTATTAGACCCTTATCAGATATATGATTTCCAAATATTTTCTCCCATTGAGTCAGCTGCCTTTTCACCCTTTTGACAAAGTCCTGTGAGGTGCAAAAGTGTTTAATTTTGAGGAGGTCCCATTTATCTATTTTTTGTTTTGTTGCACATGTAAGGTTTAAGAAATACTGCCTCCCACAAGATCTTGAAGATGTTTTCCTACATTTTCTTCTAGGAGTTTATGGTTGTCACTTTTATATTTAGGTCCTTGATCCATTTTGAGTTAATTTTTGTATAAGGTGTGAGATAGGGTCCTCTTTCTTTCTTTTGGGTAAGGATATCCAGTTCTCCCAGCACTATTTGTTGAGTAGACTGTTCTCGCCCAGCTGGAAGGGTTTGACAGCCTTGTCAAAAATCACTTGACCGTAGACGTGAAAGTCTATTTCTGTTCATCTTTCTGCCAGTATAATGCTGTTTTTACCACTGTAGCTAAGTAATAAGCTTTTAAGTCAGGAAGTGAGAGTCCTCCAACTTCATTGTTCTTTTTAAGGACATTTTTGGCTATTTGGGGCCTCTTACCTTTCCAAACAAATTTGACAATTGGCTTTTCCATTTCTACAAAAAAGGATTTTGGGATTTTTACTGGGATTGCATTGAATCTGTAAATCAGTTTGGGTATAATTAACATCATAACGATATTTAGTCTTCCACTCCATGTACATAAATGTCCTTCCATTTATTTAAGTCTTCTTTGGTTTCTTTTAGCAATGTTTTGTAATTTTCTAAATACAGGTCCTTTATGTCCTTGGTTAAGTTTATTCCTAAATATTTGATTCTCCTAGTCACTATTATAAATGGAATTTTTTTCCTGATTTCCTCCTCAGATTGCTCATCAGTAGTGTATAGAAACGCTATGGATTTTTGCATATTAATCTTGTATCCCACCACTCTGCCGAACTTGTCTATTAATTCGAGTAGCTATATTGTGGATTTTTCAGTATTTTCTAGATACAAAATTATATCATTAGCGAATAGTGAAAGTTTTACTTCTTCCTTTTCCATTTGGGTGTCTTTTCTTTCTTTACCTAGCCTAATTGCTCTAGCTAGAACTTCTAGCACAATATTGAATAACAGTGGTGACAGTGGGCATCCTTGTCTTCTTCCTGATCTCAGTAGGAAAGCTTTCAGTCTTTTACCATTGAGTACAAAGCTAGTTGTAGGTTTTTCATGTATGCACTTTACCATATTGAGAAAGCTTCCTTCTATTTCTATCTTTTGGAATGTTTTTATCAAGAAAGGACGCTGTATTTTGTCAAATGCCTTTTCTGCATCAATCGAGAGGATTATGCAATTTTTCTTCTTCAATTTCTTAATGTGGTTTATTACACTAATTGATTTTCTTGCATTGAACCACCCTTGCATTCCTGGGATAAAACTCACTTGATTGTGTTGTATTATTCTTTTTTTTTAAATTAATTTTTTTAATACCCCCACCTTGTTGTTGTTTGCATTCACTGTCTGCTCTCT